>JAODPA010067381.1:0-53617 GCA_025585075.1 Nepenthes mirabilis | reverse complement strand
ATAAGTTTCATACAATCAATTTTTAAATTAAATGATACAGCTAATTCCTAGATAAATAAAGAAATAAAATCAACTACAATAATCGCAATACTATAATATCCACTAACCATAATATACTACATTCCCATATTATCTGTCAACCATAATATGCCATAATATATTCGAATTGGTACCAATGCCATAAACTTGTTGTAGATCAGTTCATGGTAGCAGTTTCTTATTTTAATGTTCATCACCCTTGTTGGGTGTCCGCTAAATTAAGGCTAACCCGACCCGTTGATATGTGAGGCTCTTAAATATAAACCCATGAAGAGGTATGAATTAATCAAGTTGTTATGTCCAGTTCAGAAAAAAATCTGAGTAAATGTCCAGATTATTGAATAGCCTAGTGCCTGAACTAATGGGCATACAAAAGGCCAAAATTCCGAATATTCAAACGGTCAATTAAACTGTGCAGTAATCCTGTTGAATGGTTAAATAAACCTAAGGGTCATCTTAACTGATCCGATAAATCGAGCTTGGTAGTAAATTTGGTCAACCAATATGAATTAGATTCAGAGTATATTAATAGTTAATTATTCAATTCCTAGGAAGAATAATGGTACAGATGATAAACAGTTATTTCTCTTCAGAAAATCACCACTGATTGGCAACAGGAATATAAATATTCCACTTCCCCTCAAAACAAATGAAGGCTAAACCAAATAAAAAAAAAAAGAGAAGAAAAATCCAGAGAACAAGTACGAAGCCCTACCTCGTGTCACTTAAAACTCCACAATTTACAAAGCTATGTCCTCCATCTTCCACTCTCACACATTTTTATTTTCCTACAACTTTTCTATTTTTTTAGAAAGATTTCTGACTTAAATGTCGTACAATATATTAGGGAATGAGTCCCGTATCCTTTGATTTCTTATTTGCCATTGTGGTGTGCAGGATTTGGATAACCAGATTCGATTGTCCGTTTAGGCAGATTTGAGTTATTATCCAAGTTTGAGGTGCTATCTGTGAGAATTGAAAATCAAGTTATTTCTTCAAGATTACACTAGTCTCAAAACTTCTTTCCTTTGACCAAATGGTGAACACAAGACTGTACGGATAGTCAAGCCAACCGCCAAAGAATGTCCCATATCGTGGCATCATTCCAAAGGAAGGTAGTCATGGGAGTACTTACTCATCAGCCAATCCATATATTAGGGCTTTGGCTGCCCAGATTCAAGATATGTCGAAGATGTTGAAATCTTTATGGGATAAAATGGAGGGCTAGACCTGCAAGACAAAAGTCCTCTAACGATAGGCATCGAATTTTAGGAGGGCGTAGAAGGGAGAGAAAGTCATTTCAAAGAAGTGCTACCCTCAGCCAAAGAGTCCCATGGCACTCCAGGCACTCACTCACATTACACCTTCTTAGCTTGAAGTATGTTTAAACTTTGAGGCTATAGGAGATAATCTGGAGAGATAGAATCCTCGGTATACCTGAGATTCTGAATGCCCTTTCGTTTGTGAGGAGGGATCATGCAGTAGCATATCCAAAACTCTCCAGGCTAAGTGTATACCTGATGTATATGCTAATTACTTAAAGTTGAGTACATTCCTCCACGTAAAAAGAATTGTCTCCACAACTGAAGTGGAGGAATGAATAAAAAGAATTGAACATCAAGTTTTCTGGGAAAGCACTATTGGGCAGATAACCAAATTGGGTTGAACATCATTTACATTAGAAATAAAGAGGCATTGGCTCCCCCATAAGTTTAAAATGTCAACGCTAGAGCCATATATATGATGGAAGTACTGATCCAATCGATCATTTTGACCACTTCTGAACATTACCTGGCTTCCAGAATTTATAGGACGTTACACTTTGCCTCTGATTTCCTTTAACTTTAAACAAAGATGTAAGAATTTGGTTCTACAGGTTAGGACCAAATTCAGTAAGATCTTTTCAGGAATTGGCTGCTTAGTTCTTATCTTGATTTGTCTCCAGTTGGAGAGAAGAAAAATAACCTTGACACCTTATCAGGATTTGACAAGCTCCTAACAATAGCCTACAACGTTTTATGGCCAAATTTAATACCGAGGCCAGATACATATCGATGCTTACCAATGAGGTGAAGCTGAATATTTTTAAGGTTACAATCCAACCGGGTGACTTTCTTACATCTTCAGTTCAACAGGACCCCAAGACATTATTGGAGGAAGAAGCTATCACTTGAGCTTGCATAGTGGCAGAAAAGGCTAACGAAGTAAAGCAGTTAGAGCGCTTGGATTATGAGGCATCATTTGAGATCAAACGGTGGAGGAAAGAAGAGAAACAATGGCTACTCATCCACTTGGGATCATTGAAAACAATAGAGAACTGAGTCAGGTGTTTGAAGAGAATACATTCCGCAGAATCTCACGCCATTGAATGACACCCGGGTGAATGTTTTGATATAAATTCAGAACAAAACATATTTGAAATAGCCTAAGCTGGTTAAAAACCCAAAAGGAGGTAATCAATCTAAGTTTTGTTTCTTTCATTGATCTCCAAGACATAATATTGAAGATTGCTGGATGTTTTAGAAGAAGATTAAGGTTTTAATCTAAAAGGGGTACCACAAGAAGTGCTTACAGTATCTTAAGTCCACCCCCGGTAAAGATAAAGATGATGAGGAGCTATCTGAGCAATAGCAAAACTCAATTAAGACAAGAGTTATTAACACGGCGTCCACTCGACTTGTCGGAAAAAAGCTCTAGATCATAAAAAAGCTCTTATCAGCAAGAGATAGCAACTAGGGATAGAAAGTGATATCATTTGTTTTATTAACGATGATATGGCACATATAATCCCTCTCTATACTGATCTTCTTGTTATATTTGCACTCGTTTTTGATAGGGTCTGGGATTATGAACTGAAACGAGTATTTGTTGATAATAAAAGCTCAAGAAATATTCTTTATTTCGATATATTCATAAAATTAGGCCTTAAAAGTAGCCGAATGGAACCATCGGATGGGTTGTTGTATAGACTTGATAATAAAACGGTCCACGTAAAGGGAATCGTACATCTAGAAGTTACGATGGGAACATATTTGAAGATAGCTTTCCATCGGCTAACTTTTCTAGTTGTTCTCCTCTCGGTTTATATTGTAATATTAGGCAAATCATATTTAATAATTTTTGCAGTGGTCACTTTAATCCCATGTTTTAAAATGATGTTTTCTGCTAGATACAGGATTGGAAAAATCAAGAGAGATCAGTTCACCAGATGAAGTTGCTACTTGGTACAAATTAATGGCTAGGCTTTTCCACGACCAGTAGAGGAATTTGATCTTTGGGATGAAGCCTCTCCTCAATAGGCTCAACTTAGGGAGACACCTCTTCGATTCCTTTGAAATCGGTAGATCTAAAAAAGTATGTTCAGGTTGGCTCTTCATTAAATCTAGATTCGGAGCAAAAGTAAATTGAGTTTTTGCGGAGCAATTTAGATGTCTTCGCCTGGACTCCAATACACATGTTTGGAATTTTAATGGAAAAATGATTCATAAGCTGGGCCTTATACTCGAATATAAGCCCATCCGACAAAAAGAGACGAAACTACCCTGTTAGAAAAATTTATAGCAATATGTGAAAAGGTTAAGAAACTTACAGACGGTAGATTCATCAAAGAGGTCAATTATCCTTCTAAAGAAAAGTAATAGAAAATTGAGGTGTACATTGATGAACAAAAGGATGAACAAAATTGAGGTGTAGATTCATCAAAGGCCGATGAACAAAATGTTCAAGCAACAAATTAGAAAAAATATAGAGGTGTACATTGATGACATGCTTATCAAAAGCATGCTTGTCAATAACTATATTATTTATTTTGCCGGGACTTTTGAAATATTGAGAACATACTAAGTGAAATTAAATCTGACTAAATGTGTCTACAGGGTAACCTCTAGTAAGTTCCTAGGCTTTATTGTCTCACAATTTGGAATGGAATAGAGGCAAATTCGGAGATGATCAAAGTGATAATGGATTTGGAACTACCTCGGACAATTAAAGAAATTCAGAGGTTAACCAGACGACTTACAGACTTATCCTGATTTATGGTGGAACTAAGGTTAACTAGACGACTTGCAGCCTTATCCTAATTTATTGCAAAACTAACGGAGAAACATTTGCCATTCTTTAAGTCATTAAGAGGAGTAAAGATAAATTGTTTCTGATGGACAGATGAGTGTCAACAAGTTTTTCAAGAGTTAAAAGAATATTTGGCCAATCCACATTTATTAACTTGTTCTAAAGAAGACGAGAAATTATATTTTTATCTAATCATTTTAGAAACAGTTCAGAATGTTGTTTTGGTCAAAGAAGAAATCGGAATTCAGTGACCAATATATTATGCTAGTAAGATTCTGGCAAACTTGGTATGTAGGAGCAGAAAAGGCTACTTTAGCCTCAGTCTTTCTTGTAAGACCATATTTTTGAGCCTATAAAATTGTGTTATTAATAGATCAACCGTTAAAAAGGATCTTGGAGAAGCCACAAATATCCAGGTACTTGGTTAAATATTAAACTAGTTGAGCGAATTTAACGTAGAGTTTTGGGCCCGACCCTTCATAAAGGGTCAAGTTCTGGCAGACTTTATATTTAAAACAATGACCTCAATCTTGGAAGAAACAAATGAGCACATGGGGGCTACACTAGATCAATCCTTGCTTGCATGGATGCTACATGTTGATGGAACATCTTCTCAAACAGATAGCAGAGCTGGAATAGTATTAACCTCGCTTTTAGGATTTGAAATTAAATATTCAATTACATTTAGGTTCCTAGCTACTAATAGCCGAAATAGTATTAACCTCGTCTGAAAGATTCAAAATTAAATATTCAATTACATTTAGGTTCCTAGCTACTAATATTGTAACCTAATATGAAGCTCTATTAATATGGTTGAAATTGGTCAAGGAATGCTCCATCAAGAACCTAACTGTCTACAGTAATTCTAAATTGGGAGTCAATCAAATATTGGCTAACTCTGAAACAACCAACCCAGATTTAGCTAAATATCGCCACAAGGTATAAAATCTTTTGTCATTGCTCAATAAATTTGAAATTGTTCATATTCCAAGAGAGAAGAATTTAAAATCCGATTAACTCTCCAAAATGACGGCATCCAATTATCCAGAGTAGTACGCTTGGGATATTAGAGAAGTGCTTCAAAAGCCTAGTATCAAGGAACAAGAGGTAATTCTTCAAGTATCTAAAGAGGTGACTTAGATGACTCCTTATCTTAAATACCTTGAAGATGGGATGCTTTCGAGCGATCCAATGGAGCAAAGTGAATCGAAAAAACAGTTGGTTGGTATACTATAGTAGATGGATCACTGTATAGAAGATGTTATTTGGTACCCTGTATGTGTTGTTTGACTTTAACAAAAGTTGATTATGCTCTTAGGGCGGTACATTTCAGCATATATGAAGCGCATATAGGGGATAAAAACTTGGCCTTCAAGATCATGTGGCAATGCTTTTATTGACCAACCATGAAGGACACAATAGAATTCGTTAAAAAATGAACGAATTGCCAAATTTATGATAGTGTACTCAGGCAACCACACAATAAATTGCAAGTTTTACAGGCTCCTTGGCCATCCGCATAATGGGGGTTCGATGTGCTAGGTCTGTTTCCTCTTTCAACTGATCAAAGAAAATTTATTATTGTCGTGATAGATTATTTCACAAAATGGATTGAAGCTTCTCCATTGGCCAAAATTACAAAACAAAATATCACAAAATATGTGTCAGAATATCCTCTTTATAGTTGGGATACCGAAAGTCATATTGACCAACAATGGAATTCAATTCTCAGGCAAGAGATTCACAAAACACTATAACGACCTTGGTATTAGGTTGGTCCATATATCAATTTCATACCCTTAAAGACAAGCAGAGGTGGTGAATTGGATGATAATCAATGGGTTAAAGACGAAGTTGAATAAAGTTGGAGGAGCTTGGGTAGTCAAACTTCCATCCGTGCTTTGGATTTACCAAACAACTCCAAAAGAACTCACTCGAGAAACACCCCTTAGTTTGTGGTATGGAACAAAGTGATAATCCTAGTAGAGATAGGACTGTCAAGCTACCAAGTGGAACGTTTTGCCTCGGATCGAAATTTTCTTAACTTCTTAGACAAAATTTGGATCTCTTAAAATAAGTTAGAAAAGTGACACGAATTTGAGCAGTGGCCTATTAACAAAGAGTCGCTTGGTATTATAATAAGAAGGTGAAGGCACAGGACTTTTGAGGTGTTAAGAAATATCGAAGCAATTGGGAAACTTGCACACAGGAATAAACTATCTCCAACATGGGAGGGTCCATTCTTATTGTCAGTAATACTCCGTAATGGGACATATAAGTTACATACTCAAAATGAAAGGTTAGTTCCTCGAACTTAGAATGCTATTCACCTTAAAAAATACTATCAATAAAAAAGTCAAGCGAGGAACATAGGGGTATGCCCTGCTCTTTGCTCTAGAATGCCTCTGCGGTATAATTAATTCTTATGATATTAAAGAAAATGGCTTTTTAATTTAATTCTTATTAATTTGCTTGCACATGTATTACTAATATGACAATGACTGACATTGAATTAAACAATTGGTTTAATTATCTTGTCTGTCAAATGTGTTGATTCAAAGGAATAGTCATAGTGTAAATTCAACCAATAGAACTATATAGCCTCAAATATGGTCACACCTCCAAAATTCTACAAGGCTTGAGAGGGTTGAGAACTAGGTGTTCAATACCCCTTTGAGAGGTAAAAAAGTAGGCTAGATAAAGTTAATCAAGATTCGACTAATAGTTCAACCAACCTATTAAACCTCAGGGATGCCATAAATGCATAAGTAACAAATTTCGAATCCATGGGATATGCACGATCAGTCAAATGGTTCAGAACCAGAGTTTTCTCTTGCTAGCAACTATAGTTTAAAGACTTAGCAAGTAATTGATTTAGATATGTTTTGAGTGAAGATTCCAATGTACATGTTCGAGGGTTAAATTGCCTGTTCAATATCAATTTAAAGAGTAATGGATATGCGAAGATAAAAAAAGTCTATAGATTGAAGAATAAATTACATCATTCTCATATCCAACTATCACATGAGATTACAAGATTCAAAGATTAACATTGATCGGAAATCTTATGGCTAATGTTCGGATTTAGAGCCAAAAGCTGGAAATCTTGATTGTTATGCAAAATTCTTAATCTCAAAAGCTTAGGTAGCTCAAGAGTTTCTAACATTCAAACGACCGATTGGAAAGTCAGAAGCCATCAAAGAGACTCTTCTTTTGCAAAGATCAATCCCTTCAATAAATTAGGAATTGAGTAAAGAACTGATCTCTTTAGGATGGACGCTCTTCTTTACTGACTCCTTAAGCTGTGAGCATTCAATTCTTAATCTATCAATGGTGCCTATAGCTATTGAGCATGCCATTCAGCCTCATGGAATCTATCCTCAAAAGAAATGGCTTGGTTTTCAGCAATGGAAGCTTAATCTATATGATCATGAGTTATGCTCACCGATTTAGTTACTTCTTTCTCAGGATAGACTGATTGATCTTCAAAGAACAACGCCCTGGCCTTGGTAACTATAGCTCTAAACTCCTAACTTCTGACCTCACAAGGATCAACATAAGAATGTGATAGGTAATCAGTTTCAAAGTTCTGACTGTCTAACTTGATCCTTATGTGTTGCACTAGGTTTTTGGACTGCAATGAAAAAAGACAAAGTCAGCAATATAGATATAGATGTAAAAGATTATAGCTTACCTCCTGGTTTGGAAGACCACCTCTGGGAGTAAAACTTGATAATGATCGAACTGTGTCAGGGCTTGACTTAGGCGAATGCATCCGGCAAAGGATAGATAAAAACCTACGAAACAAAGGAATCTTGAAACTTCGGGCTCCATTGAAACCCCAAAACCCGTATGAGTCAGTGAGGATGGGAAAGAAAGAATGAATATCAAACTCTCTAACAATATGTATATGTACATTATTATTTTCTAGTTTGGGTGAAGCATTTCGTGTTGCAGAAGGATCAAGTATTGTCTTCTAGAATCTCATACTCAACAATAATATAGAAGTGTTGACCGCTGGCTCATTCTCGTGAGAGGATAACCAGAGTTGATGGATGCATAGATCCCTCGGCTTTCATCTCAGCCCTTACTTTAGCTTTGCAGTCCTCGAAAACTTCATCGACAATTTTCAAAGCCTCATTGTTATTTGAATGAGGAGTTGGCAACGTTATTTGAATGTTGTTCTAATTAATGTGATCCCTAGGAGAAAAATCTATAAAAATTCCCTTCATCATTTCCAATGGATGAGGAGGCAAATTAGCAACGACCACCCTTCCAATAACAACGTACCAGCTTACTCAGGAAGCTTGGGTAAGAAAATTGCTGATTTTATGCATCTCGGGTGTGTGTTCCTTAACAAGGTCAAATTGTGATTGGTCATAAAAAGTTCATTCTCCAAAATAAAACCCGAAACCACTGGGTTGACTTTACCCCAATTTTTCGACAAAATCCAATTAGTAGAAACCTTAATATAGAAGAACATATCCTTCTAATTTTTCACTAAGTTTGAGTTTCTATCACTTATATTGAACTCCTTTTTAGAATTTAAAGAAATCCAATTGCTTTCTTGATTAAAACGAAAAATAATTTTTACCATTCGAGCATCTAGCTTAAGGTCTTGATGCCGGAAAAAGATACATAATGTTGCATGGTATCTAATGGCATTAGGGTGAAGGTAAGCGATGGGAATTTCAAGGGCCTCCATTATTTCAACGAATTCATTTGCTAGAGAAATTCAAATATCATCGTTCAGATGAGCTTCGTATATTACATTGAAGCCATCTCTTGGAAAACATGCCCTTTCTCAGGGGAAGGTAATCTAAATGGAATAGCAGAAGCAATGTGTCCTTATCATAAATACCTAGTACATCATCCATAGATAAGAGGCGAAGTTAGCAACATTCTTCGGGGGAGCTTTATGGAGCCCTGAGAGATTGAAAGCAAGAAAAGTAGAGAAACTAGGAGACTCGTTCTTTAACGAAAAATAAAGGAGCAGTTAGAGTTTAAAAGAAAAATGAAAGACGTTGGAATTTGAAGGGCAACCAAAATTGGAAATGATATGTTTTAAACAACGCTAATCCAAATGACACAGTGTTCTCCCAATATTAACTAGATGATGAAATGTCTCCCACTTAACTTAAAGCTGAAATGCTGTGTATTAAAATAATTAAAAAAAATGGCTCAATTTGCAAACTGCCTATTGTTGCATTAAATGTGCCATACACAAGTCATTTTGGTTACAGAAGTTATTATGACTTTGACGTCATATCAAAAGATAACACTCAAGAAGTCTGACTTGCCTTAAGAAACAAATTTGGTATGCCCTTATAATTTGAATTCAAGTTATTCAATTAAGGGTCTCAATTTGTTTGAAGGATGAACTATCAGAAATCCGATTTGAGCTATTCAATTTATGTTGAGTTTGTATCTGAAAACTCCAAAGAATCAAGATCAATAATTGAAGAAAATTTTTATTCAGATAGCTTGATTATTCTAAATTTTTGATGACTTACAATCCCATATGGATAAATACAAGTTTAGAATACGAAACGAATTTATTAACAATTATATTCTAAATGCGAAAATAAAGGTTCTTTTATGTTTTGGACAAATTCATGTACAAGATACATGAGAAACGTTAAATTGAACAATTTGAAGGAAAAAGAAGAAAGGCATAAATCTTAGCAAAAGATGTAGGGTATTCAGAAGATTCATCCTATATCTTAAATTTAGCATCTAGTCAAACGACTTCAGCTGATTAATATTAAGCTAACGAAGATATCATGGCACAAGAGTCGAGAGACATTGAATTGGATGATTCTACCAAAAGTCCGATAGGAGCCTAGATGTCCCACAATGGATGGTATAAGGCATCAAGAGAACTGCCTAGACGAAAAATCAGTCCGGTTTAGGATGTTGTATATACGAGGAAAACCGAGATAGTTTTCTATATAATAGAAGGTAATTAAGATAGGCTTTAGAGATACTTTTCAAAGGAAAGCCAAGGCATCCTATTGAACTCTCTTCCCTTCAATCTACAAAGCATAAGTAACTCTATCAGTTATTGAGATTTAGAATTTGGATAAAGATTGAACGGGAGTAGTTCTTTTATAGCAAAAAAATGAGCTATAAAATGATACATTTTGAAGTAAAGAAAAGCAATCAAATAGTCAAAGAATCTTTATCAAGATGTAGAAAATCAGCCACTGACTGATAAGACTAGATGACAATGAATGAGCATTGGTTAAGATTCTATTGGAAAGAAGCATTTAGACAATGTTTAAAGCAGACCACTCAGATTTTTTCTAACATACCTGAAGTTTAAATTCAACCTCAATGTAAGAGGGGCTAGTGCTAGGTGTCGCCTAAATTAAGGTTGACCTGACTTGGTGACATGTGGGGCCTATCAATGACAATCCCGTGAAAAGGTATGAATCAGCCGAATTGTTGAATACAAATTAGAAAGGAATTTGACCGAATATCTGGATTACCGAATAGCCGAGTAGCTGGACTGACGGGCATACAAAAGGCCGAAATTCCGAATGGCCAGACGATAAATTAAATCGTGTAGTTTACCCTGTTGAATGGTTAAATGAACCCAAGAATTATCTTAACTGGCTAGATAAATTAAGCAAGCAGTTAATATGTTTAACGGATATGAATTAAGTTAAAGTATATTAATGGCTAACTATTTAGTTCTTAGTAAGAATAATGGTGCAGATGATGGACAATCATTCCTTTTCAGAAAATCATCACTGATGGGCAATAAGGTTGCAAATACGCCACTTCCCCTCAAAATAGAAGGGGGATAAAAAAAAAAAAACAGAGAGAGAGAGAGAGAGGAAAACATTTGAAGAACGAGTGCAAAGCCCTAGTCTCTTGTCACTTAAAACTCAACAATTTATGAAGGCAAGTCTTTCATCTTTCATTGTCACACATCCTCATTTCCCTACAACTTTCCTATTTGTTTCTTGGAAAAATTTCTAATTGAAGTATCAGAGGATATATCGAAGAGTAAATCCCATATTATTTGATCTCTTGTTTGCCATTACGGTGTGCAATATCCAGATAAGCATATCCGATTGTTCGTCTAGCATACATTATTATCAAGGTTTGAGGTACACATCAAAACTGGTGGTAGATACTTTAGATTAGTAGAAAGAGATGTTGGTGATCTAATGACTGCATTTGAATTCTTTGATTATGGGTGGTCATGCAAAATTATACAATGTTGACAATTATAAGATGATCTAAATTATTGACCTATTCAATCTTTTCAATGAATCTCGTGCATGGATAAAAATGTCAATATCATATTGGTTGTAACTATATTGGTGTAAAATATATTGGGTAATATGTATTGATATCAAATATATTGAAAGGAAAAAAAAATTGATAATTTTTTGCTAACATGATTGTATTAACCGATATATCGGGTATATCATTGGATATTTTTTACACCGGATAATATATCATGTTGTAGTATTCATACGGTAACATATTGTGATATTATTGCGATATTTAAAAATATGATATCAGGGTTTCGATATTGATATATATTAGCTGAAATTTACAAGATATTTGCATCTATACTCACGTGTCTTTGACACAGTTCATAATATAAGTGAAAATAGTTTATAAGGAGATGGATATTTTTTGCATAGTTTTATCATTGCAAATTTTTTTTTCATTTTTAGGTAATTGGAACAAGTTATTTTATCTTTTATTGTTTTTCAATTTCATTTGGTTATGACGTAAGGTTATGTGAACTTCCAAGTTTAAATTATTGTTGTACACTTATAACACTAATTCAAACTATCGAAACAATTTCTCTATGATGTAAGAGTAGGCTTAGTAATTTTGACCTTTCCCAAGCTTTCAATACAAGAGGCATAGTGCATTGAGCTATCCATTGTGTAGAGACTATTATTAAACTTTTTAATGTTTCAAGTTACAAGCAATAAACCTAATTTTGATTTGAGGCATTATTTGCCCTGGCTAAAAGCTGGAGGAGAAGAACTAAATAGAATCGGCTATGAGAGTTCATGCCACAAATATTTAAAGATATTTAAAGAAATTATCAGTTATTCTGGCCAATTGTAAGGAGTGAAATCAATAATAGGTGAAGGCAATCATAGTACTGTAGGCCATGAAGCCAATCTTGCTTAATGAGAACTCGAGTTCGATAAAAGAAATTATTAGCAATTTTTTCTTAATATATTCTATTGTATTGTTTTTGTTCTTGTCAACCCCTACTCATTGGAAAAAGAATTTGTTTAGTTTAGTGTTCTTTTTGTACCTATTGTTTGTTCTCTACATTTTTTAACTTTTCAAGTGGGATAATGAACTCTTGACTGACCCTAAGCATTGACTCACCGGACTAGTGTGTTAGTATCTGATGTGTGTCAAACATAGCCACACTTCAAACACTTCGAAACTTGTGGGATATTCATAGGAATTTTCATTTTTGTGTTGATTCAAACACTTTAGGGACGTACTCAAATGTTTTTGCTAATGTTATGGTTTTGAATATATGGAAATGGAGCAATTGATGAAGATTAAATATTAGGTGACTTAGTAATTAGCAAAATATAAGGCTAAGATGAAAGAAATGAATATCGCTAGATGTCTTTTATGATAAATCCATACGTGAGGAAATAGCTTGATATAGAAGCGATAGGGCTGACAATCAGGCGAGCTTCTAGTGATGGCTCAAAAGGAGCTCACTGCGGTGGTTGGTATCAGAGATGTGGTACTTGCTTTCTCTTTGTTTATCTTTGATGATCAATTTATCTCCATACATGTTATAAAGAATGCCCCAGCTTTGTTTCTTTGTTTTTGTCTTTTTTTTTCTTCTCTTATTATCATTGTTTCTGTGTGTGCCATGGATTACATTATGGGATGTGCTTTGATCCAACTACTTACATTATGGGATGTGCTTTGATCCAACTACTCAACACAACAATGCATTAGACTATGTTCTAGTATCAATATCAGCTATGACTGTATCAGTATTTATCAAAACTAAACTTGATATTCTTCTAAATTATTGAAAAATCCAAAAACTTTTGATCTATACATGTATAATACTTCTACAAGCATGTAGATTTAGTTTGATTAGAAGATTAGATATATTTAAAATATGTCAATTCAGGCTTCTAAGAAGCAAATGTTAGTAAAAGAGGAATGACCAATACACATGGGTTGCATCAACAGATATATCATGATATGACACCCATACTTATGGCCCTATCTCTCTACTTTGTGTTGTAGTTGGGTGTTTGGTTGATTGTTCTTCCCTTTTTGTTTTTCTTTCAGTTGCCAATAGTAGCATCGTAGTGTTGCGTGACCATTAGCAAGCATAGGGTTTGTCATGGTGTTGCATTTATAATTCTGCATTGTAATGGTTTCTGAATGTCCTTGCCTCTTTTTTCTTTTGTAAATTGCTTGTTCAAGAGTTTTTTTTACAAATAAATATCTTAAGGCAATTAGAAAGTGCAAAGTGGAGTATGGATTGATAATTTTGTGTAAATGGTTGTTGTTTGATCAATTATGATCCAATAATAAAAAATTATGAATTTTAGTTAACATGGTGTCCAAATGTTTAGAGAAATGTTGTATTGTTGTATTATTGTATTAGTGTCATACTCATATGTTGTGCCCCTATCCATACTTCGTAGACTACTACTAAAGAAGACCTTTCTGTTCGTGCAATGTCTTAAATTAGTCCTGTTGAAAATCATATTCTTGTTGTAAGGAGAAGAGGCACCAAACTTCCAAATTTTAGTTGGGAATCTTTACATATTGAATTTATTAGAAACATGAGTTCCCAAAGCGGGAAATTTACATGTTGTAGTCCTATGACCTCTCAATACATGTTTAGTCTTATATTTTGTGGTCTTGCAAAATCCATGTTAATTAATAAGTTATAATTGGTACCGATGGAAGTACATTCGTAGGTGCTTGCATAATATGGGGATGGTTATCAATTTACACATGTATAGGTACCAAATCCAGTGGGTCTTGTGTTTTGTTTTTTCCTTCTCTGTTGGCTATGGGATTTTAGGACATTATGCCATGACAGTGGAGTCTTTTGATAGCATAATTCCATCTAGTTGTAGCATTGTTATGCATTTGCAGTTTGATTTCTTTGATTCAGAGAAGAAACCCTTACTTTTTCTTGGTCCCTTGAAGTTGGTTATTAAATTTTTTAGGTTGTGAAATGACAGGATTTGGCAGAAATATATAAAATTGCCCTTCTTAAAAATATTATTCCAGATTAAATGGGCAATGATATTATGCTGTCTCATTTTAGATATAGTTTTTCTCATTCTTGGTTATGACTTTTCTTTGCAGTTGCTTGAGTGGTCATTTGATTGGAAATATATGGTAAGGGGCCTGGTTCTTGATAAGAAGAGAGGCAACATTTTGAAGGTTGGTCTCACTGAATGAACTAATTTCTATGGTTTTGGATCTCCACTTCATGATTCTGTAAACTTTAAGAACCCTTGATCCTGCTTAGGGAAATGTCATTTACTCATCTTTGTGTCCAACAGATGGATCGTCACAAATATGTGAAGGTAGCATATCATGGGTTTAGAGAGATGTTAAAGGAAGAAAAAGTTGCAACCTATGGGAATACTTTGATAAGAGATTCTTTTGATGAGCCTGACTATGCTCTCATTGATACCCTCTTTTCCCTTGCCGAAGCTTACTTATTTGCTCAGCTGGTTGACTTCAAGGACAACAAGCCTGGCAAAGTCATAGCTGGAGCTGAGTAAGTTACCTCTATTGACATGCTTTTAAGGAACTTCTATTTGATGTTCAGTATTCTATGTCAGGGGAAACCAAAGGTATAGAATAGAGTTATAGTTTAAAGATATTTTAATAAATGATAGATATTGTTAGCTATGGGGATGAGTCTTGTTGCAATAAGACTGTTCTAATGTGACTTTGAAGATATGAGTTCAAGTCACTGAAATAGTCTCTTAACGATGTAGAGGTAAGGCTACATCCATATGGCTCTCACCTAAGCTTGCAACAAAAAGTCTTGTGCACCAAGCTATCCTTGCAGATATTTGCAGCTATCCATTTGTTTTGAGGAATTTTTTGCAATACTGGTTGCAGTTATGCTAGTATGTACAAAGATGTTAGAGCAGCTGTAGACTTGTGCCACCGAGATGGAACTTTGAAACAAATGGTTGCCGAGGATCCTCAAAGGTATGGCTGCCCTTATGACCTAGAGTGATTTACCATTTCTCAAGGATATGTGAAATCTTAAATTTGTGCATATGATGTTTGATACTCGCTAGTTTCACATTTTTTTCATGTTCTTGTGTGAGCAAGAATAGCAAGACATGTTCATTGTCATTTTTTTAGATTTTCCTTTTCCCCTATTATTTCATTCCCTGTTGAAGGAAAGTGTGTGCGTATAAAAAGCCTATGAGCTAATAATGTTGGGTGTGTTGATATATTGTCATCTTTGCTTTACCTTTCTCCATATTATTTTATTTTTTGTTGGAGTCATTTGCATATAAAAGCCTATCAGCTATCTATAGGGTGTGTAAATATAATGATTTAGATAGAAACAAAGCAAATGAAGCAAGGAGAAAGACTCTCGGCATAGAAAACAAGAAGAGTACTACTGGTCTGCTGGTCAAGTTGGCAGCAGTGGCATAATATTAGTGAAGGTATAATTGTAGGAATTGACTGCATTTTAATTGGACAAAGACTGACTCGTATAGATAAAAAAATAAAAATGCTTAATTAGAATCTCATTTATAGATATGATATGACCTAAAAATAAGTCAACATATAACGACTCGCTTTTCTTGGACGTTGACAAATAGAAAAGAATAGTTCTCTCAAATAGACCATATTAGAGAACTTTTTAAAAAAGCTAGAAAAAAACCCTTGCCATTAGGAACCAAATAGGAGAAGTAGTGCACTAAGCCAAAATCGGGCCTATCTCCAAGTGTATCATTAGGGTCTTGAGGCTATCTACTCTTTCACTTGGGTGCTTTGTTGAAGTCCAATCATCAAAGACATTGGGAAGTGTTGAGGGGAACAAAATGATGTTCTCATGTCTAATGTTGATTGTGTGGTCGTACTTTCTTTTGAATGAGATTTGAAGTGATGAGTTGTCATCAATTATCCAGTCATTAATCAAGAAATTATTGCTTACAAGAGAATGAGGGCTTTCTTATCAATCAATGTTATCTAGGGGTCCTTTTTATTTGGACTTTTTTATGAGCCCGATAGTTGATATGACATAGCTGGAGGCTAGAAAACTCCAAAGATTGCTTTAGAGTAAGATTCTTGGGTTGACCCTTTCTTGACTAGAACTGGGGGATTGAAAGAAATGGGAAGTAAAATGCTGAGATTTTTGAACATATTCGAGGGTTCAATGTGACTATTGTCACTTCGGCCAAGACACAAGATGAGACATTACTACCGTGGAGCAGGTTTGCAAAAACGATCAGGGAAACCTCGAAAGGATTTTGGAAAAGAAAACTATACGAGATCACAAATGCAGATTTCTTAGAGCTAAAAATGTGTTAATTGTGATGAACATATTGATCTGGCTAATAAAAAACTGAGGTACCATATCCATTTGACTAGATATATATATAAGAGACCTAGCAAAAAGCTAGTAAATAGTTGGATAGCTGAGAGTTAACTTATTTAAACTCTTGTTGAATTGATCTTCGAGACAAAAGAAAAGTAGGCTACTTCCTTTGAGAATGCATTCTATTGGTTTGTCACATTCTTGGAGATTTTTTTTTTATGGTAATTCTTTTTAAAACACTAAAAAAAAAAAAAAAAAAAAAAATTATAGGAAGAAGCAAGGATGCAAGATGCAAATGAGCCAATATGAAAGAGTTGGGCTATGATATATCTCACAAAACTGAAAAGGACAATAAGGGATAAAAAGCTAATTTGACAAATAATAAAATGTAAATGTCTTTTCATATGATTAGAGTCACTCCATCATTTGAAAATTTTAACTTTTAAAACAATTAAGATATAAATGAAATGATTGTTGAAAATTTAGAACCAATTCATCAAAGTTTATCTATACGGAAATGAAGTACTTGAAATTTTACTTCTGTTTTCTTCTATTCATGTGGCTTTCCCCCTTGATTGGGACAAATATTATGCTGGTTATTGTCGTGCATTTATCATGCATTTGAGCTCCTGGATGCTAACATTTCCTACCCAATAGTGATGAAAAATTCCATAGCACAGTAATGCTTGCATTTGGATGCAACTCAACTACTTTCAATAATTTCTATTGCAGTTTATGGGACTATACAAATATTGTGATGAATTTTCTTTGCCGAAAACATACTGGGAATAGCATTACTGGATCCAGTTTTGGATGGCTTCAGTATTTTGATGTTGTCATCACGGGCAGGTTATTTTCCTTTCTTGATGTTTGCTAATAAGACAATGTTTTTCTCTGCTTCCTACCAAAAGAATGTAACCATGATGTTATGTTATGTTAAATCACAAGTGCACGATATCGTAATATGTAATAAAGTATAAATCAAGTATCATCTTCTAGGGGATTGAATTTTTATAAGTATCGAAATGAGCCTTATCTTAATATTATTTAAATAACCGAATCAAATGAAAGAATAGCTAAGTAACTAACTGAATGATTAATCACAACGGAATCGCATTAAAATGAGATTAAATTCTATAAAAATACTAGTTATGTTCAATTTCATCTAAATATTTCTATGTATCACCTTTCAATTTCTCGGGGATAATATTCAATCATGATGACAATCAAGATAATAAAGATATTTAATGCTTTTTCCCGGGTTATATCAAAACCATAGTCAATATGTCTACCATTATATCTTTATATGAATAAAATATGTAACTATAAATGAAACTTAATCTATATCTTTAAAGATTACTCATGTCCATATAGTATATCTCTATCTACCATGCAATTCATGTCACTTCTCTCTAAATCAACTATGTATGCATCTCCTCTCGGTCTCAATATACAATATCAAATTATTTTAATGATAATCAAGCATTCAAAAGTATTAAGTATAAAGAGAAGTAACCATAAAGAGAGTATTATTTCATGAACAAATTTCAAGAGTACATAGTTCAAACAAAGGTTACTTCTAAAACCATAGCAATGAAAACTTAGTTCATATTTGAATTAACACCAAGCATAGAAATATGGACTAAGGAAATGAAGAAGAAGAATAGTGAGAATAAATCTACCCCTGCTCCTGGAAGGCTTGCTGCCAGATTCTCCTCCTTTTCCTATGTAGTTCTTCTCCCTGGAACAGCAGCAAGCTGCCCCGCTTTTCTCTCTGTTTTGCTTTCTTCTGTCTCTCCTGAACTTTATGTGTAAACATCTCATCTTTTAAATAATAGTCAAGGTCCCTCCTTTGTCCTGGTTTTCCTTTTATGTTGCTTTAAATTTTGGAGAAAAATTTTAGGTAAGTGAGTTTTCTTTCAAATTTCACTTATCTTACACATCTGTTGTATTTTGAAATCATTAGAATCTTGAAACTTTTATAGTCTCAAAGTGTAGGATTTGAATTAAGCTTTCCAACAACACCAATTATCCTCAGGTAGGATAAAATGACCATTTACCCTTGTTCCTTCAATACCTTGCTTCCTAACCAACAATGAACAAGATTTGATTAGATGTCACATAAGTGGGAGAATTTGTCATAAAATAAGCTCTGAATCATGTATATAAATTAATCACATCATGTTACAATTTTATTTCCAGCCCAGCACTTGCCATGTTGAGTGCATCCAATTTAGTTGTTTGAGAAGTTACATAATTTAAGTTCAGTCTCCAAGTTTCCATAATCTTATTCTCTGTGTTTGGCTTCTGTCTTGTTGGATTTGGATATTACTTGCTGTAGTAGGATCTTGTATTATATTCTTCTTTGCTGGAAAAAAGAGAAACAGTGTTGAGCTTGTTAATGAGTCCTCTCAATGTACGTAGATTTGAAACATTTCGTCATTTCTGTCCCCCCATCCACACCCTTTTGGAAAGAGAGTTCTCTTTCAGTTGGTCCTGGAAACATTTACAGTACAGAGGTTTGCTTATTAGCATCATTTTTCTCAATGTCTCTCGGACATCTCATGTTCTGCACTTGGGCCTTTCTTTCACCATCTTACTGAACTTTATTTATATGTTCAGTATTTTCCAAGATATTCTGGAACTATGTACTACAGGAATAGAGCCTTAAATCTTTATAAGTGGGTTGTTTATATTCTGTAATTGTGTGTCTTTAAGCATGAATAATTATTTTTCTCCATTTTTGATCCTTTGTTTTGCACATTCTCTCATAACTAACTTGCAATTTAGTGTTAAGTTAGTAAAGAGTTCTGTAAATCATATTCTGTTGGATCTTATTGAATGGCTTGACGGAACATAAATATTTGCAACCAGTGGTTGCATCTCTACATTGTGCTTGAGAGGTGGACGTAGTGTTTGTGTTGCTACTCTATTTCACTTGATTCATACTTGTTATCAACATTATAATATGGTTTTATGGTGAAAACGTGATGATATGTGATTCTTTAAACATATCCCTTGTGATCATTCTTTTCCGATCGTTCATGCAGTGCAAAACCAGGATTTTTCCATGAAGAAAATCGTGCTAATATTTTTGAGGTTGTGCCTGAATCAGGATTGCTTATAAATACTGATAATGGCACTCCTATGCCTCAGGTTAGTGTGAACATCTTTTTTGGTATTGTATGGTCTTAACTCTGTTTCATAGTAAAGCAACTTAAATATATCTTGTATGAAAAACAGGTTGGAAATACTACAGCAATGTTGCCATCAAAGGGACTAACCAATGCTTGCCAGGTTTTCCAGGTAGGTGCTTGTAGTAGTTATCTTTTACTCCAAGGTCTATCTGTTGATGAAAACTTTGTCAATCATCCCCATGGTGTTTTAGGTAACTTCATGTCTCACACATGTTATATGTGGTAGTTATACTGTTGAATGTGCATTTGCAGGGTGGCAATGTTGCCCATTTGCATAAACTGCTCCACATTGAATCCAGTTCACAGGTGATATTTCATGGTCCACTATTTTTGCAAGGTCTCTTTCCACATATACTTTCAAATGTCCCCAGAAGATCAGTACCTTTGTTCCTAAAAAAAAGTTACATCCTCCTTTTCCATTCAGTTCTTTTTTTCCTGCTTCATTTGCTAGTTAAAGTTGAGGTGGGGCCATTGGGAAATTGAACTTGAGACTATTTATAAGTTTGCATTAGTAACTCACTGCCCAAAAACATGACTTACTTGTCAGGCTTATTCTTCAGACTACTATTATTATTTGTTTGATGACTTTGTATTTGGTTCTCTGACAATATTTTTCTGATAATTGGAATAACCAATGCTTTGTCATGCTAGTAAGGGGAATGCTATGTTTAACTGAATCTTTCTGTTGTTTCTCCTCTTGGGAATGGACAATCACTCTTGAAAGGATGCTTGAAAAATTTTTGAACTGCACATGTTGTATCTTGTGTTCCCCATAGCCATAGTTGCTGTTTTGGTTGGTCATACTTATCTGAGGGCCTTTGTTTTCCTGTGTAATTTTATTGTTTTTTTCACTTTAAAATGCTACAAGCAGCTTCTTCTTCTCCTCTGACTACTCATCCTGCCCTCCTTGCCTCCACCTCCATGCTTCCTTCACCATGTGCTAAGAGAGATGAATTCTATGTTGGACATCTTGTTTCAGTCGCTATTATCAGTATGTAACAGTATCATTTCACTTCGTTTTCCTTCCTTTTCTGGGTAGGATTTTCTTCTCATACTTTATGGATAAGACCTTCTAATGTAATTGTCTGGCTTTGTTACTGTAGATATTTCAGATCTTTAGATAACTATTATAGTGGATTATGAATTATTATTTTTCTGTTGAACTTCTATAATTGTTGTGACCTTGATTCCTTTGGAGATTTTTCTCTTTATGTGATTCATGACAAGTATGAGATGCTTCTTTGATAGCCTGGCCAATTCTGATACATTAGTCAGGAATATTGCAGAATATTTTGAATAATTTTGCACCTTAATTAGTTCACCTAACTATGGCATAATTTGTACATATCTTGTCAATTGGGAAGGCAATTATAACTTCCCTTTTTAGATAGAGATAATTGAAATTATTGCTATAAATCAGCATTGTATAATAAGGAGAATTCTCACAAGGAGAGCAATTTGTGCAAATACATTGTTTGACACGGTATCAGAGCTAGATTTCCGAGTTTCGACATTTAGGCTATCTTTGTGGTGTTCAAACCTTGTGTTCTATTTCGTGTAAGTCTCATTTTGTAAATTAGAACAAGCATCTTAAAACTTGTTCTGGGTCATTTGGTTGAGTTTGGTGGAAAACTTACGTGATTCTTTTGAAACTGGGTTAAGCTTTTTGATCCCGCGACTTAACAATACTTCATTCTTTTGTTCGTGTACAGTCCTTCGCGAATGAGTTACACTCTTTGTTTGGTTCATCTTGGAATCCTTCAGTTCTTGATCAGATCATCTTGAAGTCTTTCATTTCTTTGCTTTCTATCTACATTTTCATTGATGATTTTGTCTGTTTTTGTGGCTCAACTGCCTTGGGATTTCATTGTATTTGCAGGAAGATAGGGCACAGTGAACTGTTCTTATGATAAGAAGTTTGGTCCTTTTGTTATTTTGTGGTGAATAGCTAGGGTGCAGCAAAGCTGTTCTTGTAATTTGTGGTTCTTATTTTTGATTATTACTTGAGTTGGAGGAGTCCTTCACTATGTCTTCAAGTAATGTAGATTTTTTTGGGGTATGATTCAACGGACAAAAATATTCTGCATGGGAATTTCAAATTCAACTATTTGTCACTAGAAAAGAATCATTGGGCTATATCGATGGAAGTGACTCATTTCCTACAATACTTATGAAATTATCCCAATGGTAGGTTCAAGATAACCGTGCGATGACTTGGATTTTTGGTACCATTGATCCACGTGTTGTTCTCAATTTGTGTCCTTATGAAACTATTAGAACTATGTGGAAATACTTTACAAAGGTGTATCACCAAGATAACACTGCTCACCGCTTTCAATGGAAATATGAAATTTTTGTTATACTCAAGGTGATATTCCAATTCAAGATTATTTCTTTGTATTGTAAAGCTTATGGGTAGAATTTGCCAATATAAATTATTCCTATGTTCCCTCTAAATTCTGGGTTGAACTTTGTCTACAGTAGTTTATTTAGTTAAGTAGTTTTCCTCTCGCATCTTGCATTTTGACACCCTATACTATCCACACCTTCAATAGCACTCCAACTATCTTGATATGCATACATTTGGCTACACATGTTTTGTGCTTGTTCTACCCTGTGAGTGTCACAAACTTTTGGCCAAATTCATTAAATGTGCATTGATGGGTTACAACATCTCTTACAAAGGTTACGCTTGCTATCCACATTTCAACAGATTTTGCATCTCTCATAATGTTATCTTTATTGACAATCAATCCTTTTTCCCTACTCATGTTGATGAATTTTCTGAAATTCATGATCTTCCTAATATTGAAGACTTCACCACTACCCCTAAACACTTCAAACCTGAAATTGTATATGAACGATGACAACTAATGTTGTCTCTTCTAGAGCCTGACCTGCCATATGAGCCTATGACGCACTCTTCCCCTCAGGCAGTTTTGACTTAAGATATCAACCTGCAACAATCTACAAGTGTCTCTCGCCCTTTTGATCTGTATGGATTTTTGGCTACATCTCGTCATGCCAATCTGACATCTATTCCTATTCCATCACTCTATTTTGAAGCTATTATATATATGTTGGTGTGAGGCAATGAGAGAAGAACTTCAAGCTCTTCAGGATAACTTGACATGGGATGTAGTCCCCTGTCTTGCTCATGTCAAGGCTACTTGATGTAAATGAGTCTACTCTATGAAGCTCCACTTAGATAGTACTCTCAATCCCTACAAGGCCTGCTTGGTTGCTCTTGGAAATTGACAGGGATATGAAGTGAATTATGAGAAGACTTTTGCTCCAATAGCTAAGATGACTACAGTGCGAATGATGATTTCTATTGCTGCTTTATAGGACTGGACCCCTCATGAAATGGGCGTAAAAGTGCATTCCTTCATAAAGACCTCAAGGAAGAGATATATATTGCACTATCATTGAGGATGACTTCCTTTTCTTCAAATGATGTATGTAAATTGTAGCAATCTCTCTATGGGTTAAAATAGGCCGCTCTAGCATGGTTTACAAATTATGCTCTACCTTACTTTAATTCCACTTTGAAAAACGTTAATATGATTCATCTCTATTGCTTTGTAAGACATCCATGGGTATTTTTCTTCCTCTTCTTTGTGTTGATGATATAGTTGTTGTTGGGATAGATTCTGCCTTAATTACTAGTCTATAGCAACATCTTCAAGCTTTGTTTCATAAGAAGGGTTTAGGATCACTTATGTATTTCTTAGGATTAAAAGTTCACACTAATTCTACATGTATCTTCTTGAATCAACAAAGTACATTCAGGAGTTAATTACTTTGGTTGCTTATCGGAATACTATCTCTATGGATATTTTCCTAGAGGTCAATGTGAAAAATTGTAGTGGCGAGGGTGATCTTCTTTCCGACCCTACTCTCTATCAACAATTGATGGGAAACTTGAACTACTTGACCATTACTCGGCTTGACATTTCCTTTACTATTCAACAAGTGAATCAATTTATGCACGCTCTGGGCCATCTACATTTAGTTATAGTTCGATGTATCATTGGCTATCTTTATGGAACACCAGGTTGTGGGTTATTCTTTTCCATTGGCTTTCCACTCCGACTTGTTGCTTGTAGTGATGAAGATCAAGTCGGCTATCCAGCTATACAATGACCTGTCATTGGGTGGTGTATGTTTGTTGGCCATTCCTTGATTTTCTGGAAGAGTAAGAAGTAGGATCATGTTTCCTAATCTTCCTCCGAGTCTAAATATCGGGTAATGTCAGCTACTTATTCTAAAATTATGTGGCTTCATAGACTTCTAGATGAACATGGCTTTCCCAAATTGACCCCACTCCTCTCCATGCAGACAATACAAGTACTATTCAAATTACAACTAACTTGGTTTATTATGAGCACAGAAAACATATTGAAGTAGATTGCCATTATATTTGGGAAGCTGTGGATACTAGCGCCATTTCTCTTCCTTTCCACTACTAATCAGACAACCGATGTATTCGCTAAAGCCATAACTCGACAACGACATCAGTTTTTTATGGGCAAATTGATGCTTCTGGATTCATTGTCATCAAATTGAGAGGGATGCTGGTCAAAAATATTTATTTTGAATTGGAAAGATAATTATATCTTCTAAATATCTTGTAAATTGGAAAGACAATTATAACCTCCATTTTTTAGATAAAGATAATTGAAAGATAAACGTTTGGAAATTGGGAAGGCAATTATAACCTCAATTTGAGAATTAAGAAAGATAAATGTTTTATACTGTGGAGAACTCTCACAAAGAAATCAATTCATCCAAATTCATTGTTTGACACAATATACTGAAACCAAAATTGTGGCACCACGTGTTTTACTGATTTTCTCATGTAGTTTTTGTAGAAATTAATTATTGTTAAATTGTTTGGAGCTTTATTCTGATATCTATTAAACTGTAGTAGGTTCTTTATGTTGGGGATCACATCTATGGAGACATATTGCGCAGCAAAAAAGTTCTTGGTAAAAGTCATTTCATATTTGGCTTTTTCCTTGTTGCATATTGTATACCATATTTTCTTTTCCTTGTTTAACTTTGTTGTTGTGTTATCATTATCTTTTGTTCAGACTTTCTTCTTTCTACTTGTTTTGTTGGATTTGTGTTTGCTAGCTTACTTGATGAAGGGCAATGACGTCAGTAAAGTTACGAAATATAAGTTATCAAGTTCCTTTTTTTTCCCTTCTGAGAAAATACAAAATATATCAATGTGACGCCATGGGTATTTGCCAATATAAATAGGTACAGCCTCATCCCTTCCAAAAGAATTGGATTGATACCAAAAAGGGGGGAAAGAAAACACAATGACAAGCCAAGTAAACATGAAAAAGCAGGAGCCAAAAAACGACTCCTTTCTTAGCTATAAAATTTGACATAAAAATCGACTCCTTTCCACTCCTTGGGCATGTTTACTTAGAATTATGCTCAATTCCTATGCTTACTGATTTTTGGTTAAACAATGTAATAACTTAAATAGACAACTAGGTTCAGCTTTTTTCTTGTTTCCTTGGATTATTTAGATGATTGAATCTTAGCATTTAGGTTATTTAATCTCAACTCAATAACTGCTATCTAGAACTTCTATTAGCAAATACTAAGTATTTTCTATCTACAGATTGGTTAATAATTTATCAGTTGGAATATACAATATAAACCTTTCGTTTAAAACTGAATTTCTATAGCTTGGCAATTGAGCAAAATATTTTTTATTGACATTCTTTGAGAAAGTTACGATAAATGTAAGACTAAAATTTTTAATGCATTTTTCAATAATTTAGAAGATGTTTTTTCTGTCAATGACTTCATTAAATCATCACAGTGTTTATTTGATCTTGTTAACTGTGGAATAGGCTTTTGTGCTTGCTACCTATTGTAGTACATACTAGTTCAAAATGTTTTTTTGGCAGTATGTTAATAATTGGGAAAGTGGCTAGATTAATTGCTATTTGTAGTCTTGAAAGAATACTATTGTCCATTCTATTTTTTTTAGGACTTTAATAAATATATCTTCCTAAAGCTGTTTTTTATATTGTCTTTTCCTTTATTTTTTTTAAACTTGCACCACCAATGAGATTGACATATCCTCATTCACAAATCAAGTAAACATGACTACAGGAACTAGAATTAAAGATGAAACATTACGAGAGACTAAGATCAAGGTATTTTCTTAATTTAGTTTGATTTCTTCTTTGTAACATATTGTTATTTTTTTCTTGTTAAACAGGGTGGAGAACAATGCTTGTTGTTCCTGAGCTTGAAAGAGAGGTTGAACTCCTCTGGGAATTCAGGGACATCCGCAAAGTATGCCATTTGGTTTTCATTTTTACATGCTAGATCAATTTGGAATCTCAATAGAATTAGCTTGTGGTAGTTGTATACTCTTTTTTTATATTCTAGTATTTGTTAGATGCTTCATTATATCATTTGTTAAATTTTCTTGAATGCAAAGATATTGACACTTGATAATGGTATGACTGTGAAAAAGTAAGTTTTTGAATTGAATCGCCTATCAAATAAATGGCTTGTAGTTTTACTGATTACAAACTATGTATCTGCTATTGTGGTTAACAACTATACTGCACCATGATATTGTAGTTCTACAAGAATAACAATAACAAAAATAAAACCTTACGTACCACCAAGTGTTGTCAGAAAAAGGGCATCTGGGGCACAAAGTTTCCGTTAAATGCTAAGTTTAGGGAAGGATCAGACCATTTTAGGTTTATTATATATAGTCTTACTTTATATTATGTATAAGATCATTTCCATTACTTGAACCTGTGATCACTTAGTCATGCCACAACAACTCTCCCATTGCGCTAGCTTTTCGTGGTTGGTGTGCCTAATGTAGCATCCTTTTTGATATGGTTGGCGTGCATGGCTGTAGTTACACTTTGTTACATATTCAGATTTAAGGCTAAGTAGATCCAACTTTTTCAGTTGAATAATGCCTCTGGTTGTGTGACTGATTCTTTTAGATTTTGCCTTGAAGTATTGGCCAAACATCCCCTAATTGGGTTTAGATTCAGAATATGGAAATTTATTTTTGTTCATGCAAACAAATTGTTCATAAATAAGTAGACCTTGTTTTCCTTGCTGAATAGGATATTATATAGAATCCTCCCTTCCTCTTATTTGTGTTGGGGGCAATGGGTCTTGAACCTACTTGTGTGTTGCACATTGTATTATATTTTTGTTCTATTGTCATCCTAAGAGGGTGAGACTTTAGCGTAATGCCAATGCTGCTCCCTTGTAACCTGAAGGTCATCAGTTGAAATGTGGGAGCTAGCTTCTTAACAATGTAATGTTAAGGTTGCCTTCAATGTATCCTCTTCCTAGGTATTGCAATGCAGAAAGCTTCTGGTACTAGACCATCTTTTTCATTTTACCGTGATCATAAAGAAAAAAGCTCTGTATCAACCTAGTTACTTATAAATTATTTGATACTATTTTTATTATTCTTGTACTACTTTCAGTATAAACATAACTACTAAGTCAGAAAGTTTGTGCTAATGATCCAAATATTGTTTCCTCCGTTTGTTAAATATTTTAGCTTATTTCTCAGAACCTTGCACTTTCAAATGGTTGGCCTAGTGTATAAGGCTTCTCACATTGTAGATTCTAAGAAAGATCTAATGTATGCAACCGTACTCCTACATTGTAGAGATACTTTACTCGTGACATTTAAGTAACAATAGTGCAACTTTACTGTCGTATTAAGGCTCATGTAAATTACACTCATTTGATGTTGTAAATAAGCTCATTGAAATAGGTGTGTTGATGCACAACATTCCTTTCCAACTGACACTTCTATATCTTGCAGCAACTTCGATTATTGAGGAATGAGCGTAATCCCATTGAAGACAAACTACATCGTATTAAGTGGTCTCTTAAGTAAGTAGTAAGTCCTGCTAATTTTACATATTGCATTTGAAGAGTGTCCTCAGTGCTCCAGCCTAATATATAAAGCTTCAAATTCAGTTTTATTTTTTGGACATGTAATTTGTATCAATGGCATGTCCTAGGATTAGGTTATCCCACCCAACCTCTCCTTGATTGTACTGCAAGAATATCAATTTTTGATAGTACAGAGAAGAAATTGGCCCAAAAATTGGATAGGAGTTAAGACATTGTCGGGCATGGGTGGTAGACTCAAGTGCCCCCCACCTCTTACAATGGAAAATAATGGGGCTAGTCTCATCCCCCCAAATAAAGTGGGGGGCCTTGTGCACCTTAAGGCACAACAATGGATTTCACCTCTTAGAATCAAGCCAATTTTAGAGCAGCTTTGTAATAATGTAACCAACTAGCAAAAAACATTTATGTTGCAAAGACCAATGCACCAACTGGGAGTGTAATATCCTGCCTTCCCCTCCCCTCAGGCCGAAGTGCTAATGCAGTCTTGAGGGATTGGTCTTCTGAAAGGAAATTCTGCTTAACACCCTGCTTTGTTGCTTATATTAAGCTTGAGATTGGGCCACTAATTTAATGCGTCCATGATGACAGTATGTATTACATCCAATTTGTCAATATTTGACTTCCTCATTTTGTGCACCATGGCTTCTTGTGAGTTTGAGTTTGCATCTATAAATATTAGATGATTACCTTTCAGAATGTCTGCTATAAGATGAATAGTGGCTCTTAATGAGAAGAGAATTAACCCCGAGGTTACTTTTTTTTTTTGTTAAAACCCTGACGTCACTTCAACATACTTTATTTTATGATTATTCTGTTGGTAATACCTTGTATGTCTTTATCTTTGTGCTATGGCATGCTCTCAACTTTTGAAATTTATTGTTGTTGCAAAATGATCTCAGCCCAAAACATGAACAATGCAGGTTTGAAGATCTGAACACCGACCAGAAGGAAGCATTACAATTTGAACTAAGAAATTTGGAGGTTTGGTTTGACTCTTAATTTCTTTGTAATGTTAAATATTGTTTACCTTGACAAACACAGAAGGGCATTGATTGGCTGACAGAAACTAAACTAGTCTGGAATTTATTTACTCCAGTTGGAGGGTTAGCTGGAAATAATTTTACTGTTAATACAGGGTCTGTTGCATTCAAATAAAAATTTTGAATTTTAGTTTCCTTTTCAATGTTAAGAACTGTTGTCCCCTAATGAAAAAGGAAGTGCATTGTTTTCCGGCAAACATTCTATGTACCAGTGTGTATTTGCTGCACTTGAAGGGGAGGTGACATTAATTAATCCATTTATACTACATCATTTTAGGACAAAGATGAAAATCTCATGGATGAGTGTTGGAATCGGTAACTGGTCCTCATACACGAGTGTTGCATTAATTTTACTTGTTTATTATGTTAGGAATTTTTTTTGTCAAGGATTATTTATAGAAATTGTAATGTTGTCAGTTTGGAAATCCTACCAATTAGAGAGCTTATCATATGTTTAGTGGTTAGACAACTCTCTGATTTTATTTGTATGTGATATACATGGACTTGTATAAGACAATTAAGCTGATTTCATTTCCATTTTCGGTGTGTCTAGTGTCTCCCTTGGCGGTAATATTAGTTTCTTAAATTCTTTGCAAATTTGTACCATTATCTAAAAGGGAATAAATGCCTCTTAATTCTTACGTGTTTATCCAATATTCTATGGATTTATATCTTCTTCTTGGATGTTGATGGAAGATGATGAACAACTGATTGATAATTTCTGTTTAATTGCTTGGACTTGTCAGTATCAAAGGGAACAGACTCGTCTTGCCCACCAACAAGTTCAACGTGAATTGCACCGAAAGGTTAGAAATTTGCTTGGATTCCTATGCATAACCATCTAAGGCAGAATTCATGTGCTGGCTTAGCTTCCAGCCCGGGACCATTGTCTGTATGGAAAATTTCAATGGATAACAATGTTTGTTTGCATTTTTGGTGTCCAGAAGATTTCTCATTGCCTATTGGATTGCACCTTTGTCTCATGTCAGAATCTTGTAATTGAATAGCCTATGTACTTCTGTGTGTTTGCCTTTAGAAGTTTAAGAAATTTTTTCCTAAATAATTAAATTGATTGAGATATAATATTGGGCAAATTCGATCCAATGCTCTATTTCTAATTAAGTTTTTCTTGATTTGACAGTAAGGTAAAACATGCTTCTCCCAATTCATTCAGCATGTGTTGTTGATAACTTGCAATCATGGAATAAAACATCGGTTGATAAATATCAATATCAAGACCCTCAATATTGATATTAATTGATGCAAAGGAAAAATCACAATATATCATGGCATCGGTATCAATATTTGCTTATTAACATAGGATTTACAGAAACTTTTTTGTTTCCCATTTATTTAATACTGATATTTATTGTTCAATAAGTTTAATACCGATACGGCCGCAACCATCTATTTTTGCCCGTAACATTGGCCAGTTGTGTTTGTGATAAATAATGTTATGTTAAATGTATACATTATTACGAATTTGTTTTTCATGCTTGACATATTCACATCAATTCTCTCAGTTCCACGAAGTATGGGGACAACTTATGAAGACTGGCTATCAGAATTCTCGCTTTGCACATCAGGTTAGTTTAAATTATCTGATCTGAGTCTAACGGATTGAATGACACTTTTGAGATGGTCGTTTTAGCTCAGTCTGTCATCATGTGCTCTCTCCCACTTTTGTCAGTAATCTGGTCATATTGCTGGAAAAAATTCTGGATGATGTTTTTCTATGTATCACATGCTGGGAATCAAAGCCACAATCCTCCTCTTGTGTGAACTGGGCAGGAAACTAACAAATAGAGTAAAATCATATGCACGAGAAACAATTTTCATGTAGAAAACCCTTTCTCATAACTAAGGGGAAAAGCCACAAGATTTGATAGCCTTTGAAGATGCTCAAATATAAGTAGTTTAGTTATGCAAACACTAGCACTACTCAGCTTAGATTAGCAACCCTCATAACATAAACCTTCCGCAAAACTCAAGATTTGGATAAACAAAGAGCAAATGAGAACTAACTAGCAAAAAAGTTCTACAATGAATCCAAAACAACATACCAAATTTTGGTGGATAATGGAATACACAGCGTTGCCTGAACAGATGACAAACTTACTGGAGTTTTGTTGAAGAGTGGAACACAAACAATTGCCCAAATAAGTGACAAACTCTTCCTCTTCTCCTTCCTTCTGTTATCCCTCGTGTGCCATGCTCAAAAGGTTTGTTTTGTTGTGTTAAATGAAACCCAAACTGTGTTTGATTTATATAGCCATTTAGAAAACTATCATGGTGCTTGCGAACCAGTCACTCATGAGGATTCTACCAATTACCTGCTTCATCCTTGATAATGAGTCAATTGCTGACTGAGCACCGGGCTGCTTGCTTGTCATGTGCTATCACTCTGCCAATCTGCTCTGCTAACTTCCCATTGTTGCTCATCAACTGCCTAGCTACTTTCAAGTGCAGATCTAGTTCACGTCAAGCACCTGTTCTTGGGCATTCTCTCATTTGTTCTCCAATGAACAAGCATCATATGCCAACATTCTGCTGATATTCCTGTCGAGAATCACACACCAGCACCAATGTACAAAAAATTGCTATGTATAAGGACATATGACTCGCATAGGAATAACCTGTCAATGGGTCTGAATACGCTGCTTACCAAAAAAAAGGGTCTGAATACGTCTCAATTGAGAGTTTCCTTCTCATTAAATAGAAAATTTCTTCTCTAATTGTAACCTGTTAAAATCAATCACCTTCTTAATTTACAGCCTAATTATAATCAATTATAACTAAAACATAATCAGTCAAAATAATCTAATAAAGGAAATATATACAATACAATGATCTTGATCATATTGACATTCGCTCTTAAATTAATGTTGACCGATTAAAAAGTATTAATTTATTAATCATGAAATATTGTTGTCATGATAGAATTTTAGTAAAAAACATTCACTGTTTGAAGATGGGTGGAGATAAGTGAAAGAGTTATTACATGTTGGTTAAATAGTTAATGAATATGGTAACAATTGACTTCAATATGTTTTGTGCATTCATGAAATACTGAATTGATAAAAATTTTGATAGCATTGATATTATTAGCAAAAAAAGGGTTAGATAATGCTACGCAATACAAAGTTCCCCTAACAAGCCCCTCAACTAGACGATCTCCAAACAAGTTGAAGACATATTACAGGTACTCTGACTTGGTGGAAGACTTCAATGCCCGATTTTGCTTCTTACACTTCAAAAAATAAGAGCATTATCAACAAATATGTGCCACCCACTAACTGAACGACGAGTGTTTGCTCAACTAATCCAATCACTAAATCTCATTAACCAGAGAGAATTCCAACTGGAAAGAATAATCTTTGACCAGAGGTATTCTTCAGGTAATGAACAATAGGTCTCATTACTGCTATGTCTATGTGTCAAGGTGCCAGTATAAACTGACTCACCTGTTGGATTGCAAAAGAGATATCAAGTCTAGTATTGTCAAATAATTCAAACTTCCTATCAGCTATCAATATGTAGGTGGATCAGAAAATAAATCTCCTTCCTATTGTCAAAACTTTAAATTAACCTCTATAGATATAGGTATTGAGTTTCTAGATTGAAGACCAATCAAAGCAATCTCCTGTCTATACTCTTGTCGGTGCAAAAGTGTGTCAATAGGAGTAAGTTGTACCACAAGGTTAAGATAATGTTACAGAAAATCAAGATTTTTCTTATGAAAAGAAGTCTTGAGATGCTATTATAGTTGCTTAATTTACTGAGCATCAGATCTATTTATAACATTATCATTCACGTATATTGGAAGTATAACAATTCTAGAAATAGTCTTTCTAAGAAAAAGAGAGGACTCAAACTAACTTTAAGTAAATTTAAAATCAAGAAGAGTGGTATAAAATTTTTCAAACCATGCATGTCGTGCTTGCTTTAGGCCATGCAAGGAGCATTCAACCTATAGACCTTAGAGGAGTAATGGAGTTATGTAGATTTCTTACTTTACTTCCTTTACATCCCTATATAAAAATGCATTCTTAATATCCAAATGACCATCCTTTGAAAGAAGTAATAGCCACAATAGTAAATACAGCAATTTTAGCCACTAATGAAAAAGTTCATCATTAAGGTCATAAACCTGTTGATTTTTGGAGTGCTCCCAAATATGCTTTATATCTTTGATGAAATCATCAAACTATAGCTTAATAGTATATACCCATTTATATTTAATAGGATTGACTATAGAGGGAGACAATACAATATATTAATTTTGATTATCTTGAAGAGCTTAAAGCTTGTCTTGTATAAATTGTTGTCAATACTTTTAAGTAGAAGTTAAGAATAAGATGAAGATACAAGAGTAGTATCCAGAGTTGCCTGACGAATGGTATGAGAAAAATTGTATCCTTCAAGAAGACAAGTATTCCAAGTTTACTATTGAGGTTTGGGTGTAATAGAATTAGGTGACAATTTAGGGTAAGAAAGTGATAGTGGATGACGACTTTGATACGCAATCCCTATTTTAAATTAGACAAGGCATGTAATGAAAAGTCAAAAGTATGACTGAAATGGAATTATGAATAACCCGAGATAGGAAGTAATATTGGTTTTTAAAAATGGCCACATGATGTGAAATGCAAAACATGTTGGCATTAGTATCATAACTAGCAAACCCTTTGTGTCTATTACTAAATCTGAGAAATATAAGCTTGTGACGTACAATTGATATTAAGTTGACGAAGCAAACACAACCAAAATATGAAGAGAATGATACTTTGGAGCAGTTTTAAACAAACGAAAACATGGGGAATCGTGATGTAAAATTTATAAGGGTAAGTGATTAATCAAATAAACAATCGCTAATAAGGCTTCTACTCAAAATTTAGTAGGTGTAGATGATTCAATCAAAAATATTTGAATAGCATAAAAAAGATAACGATTCTTATACTCTGCGACCCCATTTTGTTGTGGAGTGTAAGAAAATAAATGTTGGGGAAGAATGCTTTTTGTGTTTAGTTAATCCCGAAAATCATCTAACATATGCTTCCCCCCTTCTAGAATCTGAGTATAAGATTTTAATATGCATTAAGAATTGTGTTTCAGCATAAGTAATAACGTTTGAAAGGCAAAAAGTGCCTCAACTTTAGGGCAAATAAAATATATCTAAGTAAATGATTATAGTTATTAATGAACGTGACAAAATATTTGTAGTGAGCAACTCCATGCTTCGGTATGAATATATTCAAGACTCGTGGGAGCATGACTATCTTGCAAAGGAAAAAGTAAAGCTTTATTTTTAATAATTTTGTAAGAAGCACAATAAGATAATATAGTAAATGATGAGAATGAATCTTTATTGCCCAAATAACCAAATTTTATAAAATGAGTCTAGATGCTAGAATTGGGATACCCTAATCATTTATTTTAAACATCACTATCATTAGTAACAAAAGTGCAAGCTAAAAGTGCAATCTAAAAGTGCAATCATATGAATAGGAAACTGAAAAAGAAATAGATGTCTCACTTAAGGCCAATTTGTGATCACTTTTCCCAATGCTTGATCCGATTCAAGACAACTAATACGTTAAAAGTGAATATCATAATAATTAACTATTTGTCCCATATAAATCAAACTCATAGATAATTTTAGAGATATAAATATATTAATAAGGTAAGACCCTAGATTTCCAACTGCAATGATAGAAAGAGAAATGTCATTGATTATATGAATATATTGCTCATCGTCATAGTTACTAATATGATGTAAAGTATTTGTATTGCCCGTCATATGATTCAAGACAACTAAGTTAATTAACCTAGAAGAAGTGAGCAATATGTGCTTTCTTTGCAACCCTACAACAGGAAATGCAAAAATATCATTTGTTTTACTATATCGGGAGTGCGAGAGGATGAATGAGCATTAGATGACTGACTACTAATAGAAATGGCCTGGACATCAACTAAAGTACTAGACATTAGTGAAGAAAGCTCGAGCTTGTTTACTTTGAGGTTACTTGAGACAATCCTTAATAATGTGTCACTTTTTTTTTGCAATAATTGCAGAATTTATTGCTGTAATTATTTGTAATATGTCCACATTCCTTACAACTATTGCACTGTGTTTATGACTTAAACTTTTCCTTTTTTTGGGAAACATATGCTAAATTAACCATCTCGGAAGGTATTATGTCTTGTCTTATGCTAATTTGTGCGGCTAGGTATTGACCTTCACGTAGAAATTTCCCTAGGCATATATATAGGGATGGAACATAATTGTGATTAAGAAGACTTGCTTGTGTAGTCTTATATTTTTCGGTGTTAGTTTCATCATAAACTGATCTTTTACTCTCTGCACGAACTTCTTGTTGTGCCACAAGTGCTACCTTAGGGACATTAGAATGAACTATTCTAGTATATTTACTCTATAAATTAAAAAATCCAGTATAGAACTGTTTAACAAATATGTCACATTATTTGTAATTAACAATCTCTAATTCCAATTGGAATTTTTGAGTATTATTTTCTTGATTATAGATATGTTTGAGATAATCTCATATCTTTTTAACAGTAGTTAAAGATTGAAGATTATTTATCATATATAATTTAATTGAACCCAACAAATGTGAACCCAAACATTCAAAAATTTGGTGCATTAAAATTACAAAAGTGCGATAAAGAAATTGACATGTATTTTTATGATGGAGGAAAACCCCAACTAGGCAAAAACCTCTTAACTAAATGTGTGCGATCTTTAAAAAATTTCCACTCTAAAAAGAAAGTCAACTTAAAACTTGCAGTTATGATGTGTTACCTCTACTAGCCAACAAACTCCTAGAACGTGACCCTTATCAAAGAGTCCACTTCGGATTGGCTCTCCTTGGTGTGGATATGGACCCCCTAGAGCTCCATTTTATTGCTGGACATGTCCTTCAATCGATGCACTCAAGTTTCATCAATGAAGTCATGGAATTTGGAAATTTTAGGTGGATAACAACAGGGTAAACCATTCCTTTCAAGCTTCATTAATTGGGAAGCAAATAAACTTTTAATGCCCTCTCTTACTTGGTAGCACATTCTCCTTGTATTCTCCTCACTCAAATGAGTGAAAAAGAGGTTATTTATTGGAAAAAAGTGCAGACAACTGGCCAGAAATTGGGCTGACAAACGTGGATCGAGAGCTGCTCTTGCATTGTCTCATGTTGTTCACTTTTTTACCGAGCTTGCCTGAGTGCCACCCCCGCAATGTAGTTCACTGCTGATTCTGTAACACCAAACAATGAATGCTGCTCAAGTGCATGTCCCACAACTGCCTCACAAAAAATTTTGAAATCAAGCAGTGAATATTGCTTGAGCAAGAATTCTGTGACAAGCTCATGACTCACACAAATCAAGCAAGTTGCTCCAGCAGTGCCCCATCACAAGCTCACGATATAGGCAAAAATGACATCAATAGAGTAGATCTCCTCCTATTACTCGTGCTACATCCCACAACTTTTCGGTCAATCTTCTATAAGAAAGTTTCTCTAGCATCCACTTTCAAAATATCTATCATAGATATTTCAGCTCAAAAGAGGAGTGGGAAACACAATTGCCCACACAGTTATGCTGTTATATGGTGGTCACAAAATATACCAAAACTAGAAACTTAACAATTGAATATCTGATCTTGCAATTAGAATTCATATTTATGGTTTTGATAGTTCCTGTTTTATGTTCTGTTGTGCTACAATTTGCGCATCCTAAATTCCTAATTCTTGAATCATCAACTATTCCAAAACAAAAAAATACTTGCTATCATAATGGCGAGTAGGAAACTGGAAGATCAATGGCAGCAAGAAAAGCTGATTGTCATGAGAAGACACTTCTTCGGTCACCCACGTAGCACTTGCTTAGCATACCCCGTGTGATTCGGACAAGTTAGCCTTTCTCCTCTATTTCCACCCCAAAGTGTATATATACACACAACCTTTACAGGAAAATCTCTTTTTCATAAAAATTGAGTATAATAGTATGGAACACTTTTCCGACACTCATCCCATAAGCTCACCGTTAAAGCTCACCCCTCAAGCTCTTTATGACTAGTCACCTCATCAGTTACACATCACTTCATGGTTTCATCTCATTTAGCTTAGCTTGGATTGCTTGTTTGCTTCTACGTGCTCTCTGACTCCTTAAGCTTATTCCAAATAAGAGGAATTCATCTCTTTATATAGAAATGTCACCTCCTCAATTAATGGTTAGGATTATCCTTCTATCCTCTACTGTTGATGGCTAAGATTCATCTTTTAGAACATTCTTCATAAATATTCCCATAAAGAATACTCTAAAACATCTCATATTCTCTCTATTGAATAATATTCTAGAGTAAAATATATGTCTCTCCTCTCTTTTATAATTTTTTGGGCTACTCTAAAACTACTTAGAATCTCCTTGATAATTATCCACTCTACCCGTACATCTTTGTACACATAAACTGTATATGTGGACGTCTGCTGCCTGCATGTCATGTTTACATGGTGCATAACTTCTATGCATCTCGACCATCCATGACACAATGCTTCAAACAGAATTCTGCAAAATATTCAACAAGAAATTCAGAATGTATTCCCCAGATTTTAGACAGAAGCCTTGCCATAAAAGTTGATTATAACAAGCACCTTGATGACACAATCAATCAGAAGACACAATCAATCATAAGTTTTCTGATAACCTTGCTCAACTCAAAACTGAATAATTCCCATCAAGAAGAACATTCTTCTAGCTTCAGGGGCCCACACTTGGTGCTTCAATTGTGGATGACAGACCAGATTTTCTCTGTACTCCTCGAATTTGAGAAATCAACATCCTTCACAAGTATCCTGCTCACCATTGTTTCAAACTATACTTTCCTTCCTTTTCTAATGACGATCTCAGAAGTCGATTTAGAAAGTGCAACAAGCATTTCACCATTTATAACATCCAAGAACATGAAAAGATAGACATAACCCCTATGGTTTTGGAAGGAAAGACAGATGTATGGTTCTGTGGCTATATTCCGTAATACAACCATGTCTCTTCAAATGTTTTCAAAGAGGACATATGCCACAGATTCAGATATAAGTCTTGCACAGATATTGTCGCTGAATACAACTTCAGCAAAAGAATTCAGTATCAGAATTTCAGCAGCAGTTTGATGACTTACGAGCCTTTGTGATGCAGCTAAATCCAACCTATGTGAATTCTATTTTGTATCTAGCTTTCTCAGTTGGATGAAAGAGGAATTACGGCCAATGGTCAGGAGCTTTCCTCCTCTACCCAATGCATTTGAATTAGCCACACTACAGGAACAAACCTTGCAGGCCCGGCCCTCTCCAAAAACACCAGTTTTGCTAAAATGCCACCTATACCCCAAACATAACAGGCAAATACCCTTCTACTGCCATTGGCAAACCTCTTCCAACACGCAAGCTCTATACCCCAAGCCCTGTTACTCATTACCACCTGTCACCTCCCAAAACCCTCTTACTATAGAACAAATTAGAGCTTCAGGTCTATGCTTTAAGTGTTCTGAGAGATTTACACCAGGCCACTGATTTAAGGAAAACCAACTCAATGTTCTCATAGCTATCGATGATGAGGATGATCAAGATTCCCCCTTCTTGGATTCTGAAAAAGATTTTTTCACAGAACTGTGTCAAACTTCTTTAAATGCCCTATTTGGCAATCCATGGAGCAATATTATCCTTGTCAAAGTGGAATTCTTGAACCAATTTACCTACCGAAGGAGCATAGCAACAACTGAGACTTCTAAGATCCCTCTTCTTCTGCTTAACAACCGGAATAAGGAACCTTAGTATGAAAATGAGCAATTGATCCTAGGAAAGCAACGGGTTTCGGTGCTGGCTTTGTTGCGGGTTCATTTTGAATTGGATCTTAAGAAGTTAATAGTCTTGATCAATATTGCGAGTAATTACAAGTTTTTGGATCCTGAAATTGCTTCAATAGCAGAAAGCACAATGCAATACACATTTCCCTTAGTGGCTAATGGCCATAAGAGACTGAGTAAATCCAAAGTGTTGCAATTTGAATTGGACTGTACAAACTCTCGGCTAATCTAAAGATTGTTCCAGTTAGGCAGCGATGACTTGGCTCTAGGAGTTGATTGGATGGAGAATTACAACCCTATAGTACTTGATTTTCTCAATCTCCAAAGTTCTTTTCAGAAAGGTGGATAACAAGTGCATCTCACTTGCTCTGCAGAATCAGCATCCCTTAACTCAATTTCAATCCATAAGCTATAGAAATGATGACAAGAAGGAGCTCAAATCATAGACCAGTTGTTTTGATGTAGGGAAGGGAAATAGGGAATGAAGAAGAATTACAACCCTATAGTATTTAAATTTCTCAATCTCCAAAGTTCTTTTCAGAAGGGTGGATAACAGGTGCATCTCACTTGCTCTACAGAATCAGCATCCCTTTAACTCAATTTCAAGTCATAAGCTATAGAAATGTTGACAACAAGGAGCTCAAATGATAGCCCAATTGTTTTAAAGTAGAGAGGGGAAATAGGGAAGGAAGAAGAAGAGAAAACGGGGAAGGGGAGAAGCTCAAGAGAATAGAGAAAAGGGAGAAGCAAAAACTACAAGGAGGAAGAAGGAGAAACAAAATCTCTACATAATCACTTTATCAATAACTAATTAAATAATAAAATTAGGGTCCGTATATGAAAGTACCATGCTTTTATGTGAGTTACAAAATATGCATGAATTCCTTAATTAGTGATGGCCTAAAATAATAAAATGATGAAAAAAATATAACTTTCCATAGGTATTTTTGAGAGTAAAAAAAATACTAAATTTCAAGAATCCTTAAGATAGGACTAAACATGAAAATAAATAAAATCAAATCAAATGGCAAATCAAATCTCAATACATAAATCTTACAGATCTCTCTCAAGGTAGCAAAAACTCGACCCGTACAGTAAGAATCCTAAATCTCTTGATTTCAATCTCCTTCAGCGTCAGTAGACATGTATCAGTGAGAGCTAGAATTTGATAGCTCCATCAACTTCCCATAGTGGAAGAACCTTAACTCCAGTGATGGTCGATCATGATGACTTCGATAAAACTCCAATAAATTTGGATTTAGTTGCAACAGTGTCTTGCTAAAAATCCAAGTATTCTATGAATCCAATCGATTAACTCAATGGATAAGGAAGCGTTAAACCTCTCCATCTCCTAATGAATAATCTATTTATCTAAAACAGCATTAATATTTTTTTATGCGGTAAGACTAGTAATTGTGTGGGTAGACTTATGGAACTACAAGACGGGCTGAAACTACATTTATAAGTAATTAAGTCTTCATGGTAAAAATCAAAGAGAGATAGATATTAATAACATGGGCATTTCGTCAAACCCATTGTAAAATTTAAATGGATTAGCACTACGGGCATGCAAATTAGAAACGAGGCCAAGTAGGTGTTGCTCGATCTAATTCAAATCATGACATAATCTTTAATATTAAAATTAATATGTCTTATATGCACGCTAGTTCGAAGTTTGTATAATGTATTACCTGCTTCCAATTGTTTGTTGATCTCAATGCAAGCTATAAAGGTGTTATGCAAATGCTTTGCCCAACATGGAAACATTAACATGCAAATTCATCAGAATAAGGTCTAAAAGTTTCATAGGTTTGTTGCTATGTTCAATATCAAATGAACTTATGCCTGTAACCTATTTACATTATTATTACATGCAAGCTGAGATGTAGGAAGAATCAAATTTCTTTCCTAGGATTTTCTTGAATCGAATATCTTAATAAATTGCCTAGACTTCAGTTAACAACCTTAGTTTGGCCATTTATTTAAGGATTGTATCTAGTGGAAAACTTTAATTTGATTCCAACCATGTGTTACTGAGTTTTTCCACAGGGTAAAATAAATATTCCTATCAAATATAATAGTTTTAGAAAAATCATATAATTTGACATTTTTAATTAAATATAGTTTGACAATTCAAGAAATATCAGAAGTCTGCTACAAATGATGAAGTGTCGTTTAAAAGAAATTATCCACAATAACAAACATCAAATCATGCTATTTAGGTATACACGGGGGTCCTAACACATGGTCCATGCTCACATCATGTCAAGGATAACTAGGGGAATGCAAAAGGGTGTTGAGGCTACTTTTTTGCATCTTATGCTTGGATAGTTAGCTTGTTTGACAAGTAATATTTATCTTAGCCATATTTTTCTTCAAATTAAACTAGTAAAACTATCACTCAACATCCTCTGCTATCTTATCATGCCTAAAATGGCCAGATAGATGCTAGCGTGAACCTCCAAACTATGAAATCCCTAATTGACATCCTAGGGATGCAAAGTTTATATATTTGACCCATCTTGAATGTAAGTGTCAAGTTTTCGCTCTATACAATTGGAAAGATTTTGCTAAAATTTAGATAAGACTTGTATTATTTTTTGAGTCTTTTAAACCTAACAACCTTAACCTAAATGACAAAAAACAAAGGCACTTGACGACTTAAGGCTTTTGCTGGTTGGTTTTCTAACTCCTTTCTTATGTTTCAATAAAAAGGATAGCCTTGCAAATTTAATCCAATGACTATGTCTATAATTAAATTTCTTTTAGGAGTTAAAGAAATGAAGAACCTTATGATTTGAATAAAGGAAAAACTCCTGCGATAGCAAGTAATGGAGCTTATAGCGTTAGGCTTGCACAATTGCATACGATTCTTATTATAAGTAAAGTATCGTTATTGGGTATCATTCAACTTTTCACTAAATGGATGACATTTTTGACTAAGGACTCTGCTTTTACTTACACTTGATGCATCACTCTATCTCAAACCCCTTAGACTAGTTAGGGAGTTTAATGATTGAGACTTCTGTCATCCTCTTTTTTACACTCTTAAAGGCTCTAGCAACATTAGGTGATCAATGAAAGTGGCCTTTCTTCATGTACTCAATGAAATGAGCCATAATTGTGCTAAACCCTTTATTAAACCAACGATAAAAGCAATTGAACCATTAAAGCTTTGAATGTTGTGGGTAATTTTAGTTTCAGGCTAATTACAATCACTTGAATATTTATAAGGTGTGGAGAAACTCCATTAGAATAGACTATAAAGCCACCAAAAGCAACCTTATATGTCAAGGAGCACTTCTTAAGATTGACATACAAACTTTCACAATACATACATGTGTGAGATAGTCTAAGAGTTATTACTCGGTATTATGATAAATAAGGATTTCATTAAAATAAACCATTAGGAAATATCACGTAAAATGTCATAGGGCCTAGATCATGAACCTCAAAAAGTAACTGGATGCATTGGAGAGCCCAAAAGGAATTGCAAACTACATAGAAATACTATCCTTTGTCTTAAAGGCCATCTTCCACTCATCCTCGAATAGATCCTGATCTAGTGATAAGTACTCTCTAAATTAATTTTAAAGAATATCCTGGCACCAGCTATCATATGTAACATATCATCACGCTTAAGAATGTAAATGGTATTTTTCAATGATTTATTGATGGCTTTAATGTTTACACACCCTCTAGGATCCATCATTTTTAGGTGTTAAGAGAGCTATCACCACACTTAGGCTCTCATGAACTAGTCACTTATGAAAGATATCCCCAACTTGCATCAAAAGCTCGATATATTTAGTGGGATTCATACTGTGGTGAAGTAGACTTAGAAGAGATTTATCCGGGCTAAAGTTAATGGCATGTTGAATGTTACATTAAAGCGATCACTGATTTGAGAGGCCCTTAAGAATGGCATCATGAAAGTTCTAAAGGAGTCAATGACCTTCCCTAGGGACCACTACTTGAGGGATTGAAGGAACTTCTAGAACAATAACAATAAATATGGCAAACCCACTTACAACTATATGCTTAAACTCTGTAAGGGCTAATGATATGCAATCTTTTCATCTCTACCACATCCTTGCCCTTGTTATGGATAACTCATTTTGGGGACAAAGAATGGATATGAATCTTCTTACCCTTATGCATGAGAAAGCATGAGTTGGAGTGATATTGGATTGTCACATCCAAATCACACAACTATGGTCAACTTAGAATGATATAACACACATTAATATAAATGACGTCATACCAGATATGATTCTTATACTTTAAAAATTGGATAGGCATAAGACACATTTCCTTAATTGTTATGAAAAAGGTATCAATCCAAGAGACGTTACACAGATCAAGATGTAGAACAACTTCCAAGCTATGATGAGAAATGGTATTAGCCAGGACGATATTAATATTATTACTGTTGTCCACAATGATCTAACAAGCTTTCTTAGTTACTTTGACATAAATATGAAAAATGGCATAATGATACTAGTCATCGACCTCTTTGGATTGGATCAAAGTACATTAAGTTACACTAATAGTGATATATCAGGTATTGAAAGATGGAAGCCTAAGTTAGAGAAAATAGTTCTAGTGCAACCTAAGAAGGTGTCATCGTTATTATTATCCAAGTCACCTAGCTCGTTTTACAAGTCATTAAACTTGTTACTCCTCATTTATTCCCGCTGCTCTCCAATATGCAAGGCCTTACTAAGACAATTAACATGTATCCAAAGACTTGACTATTAAGGCACTGTACTTGGGAATTCTTTCTAGGAAGTTTAATTCTCTTATCTCTGCAGTTCCTCACATGAGGAGTTTTAAAAGGACGTCATAAGATAGGCTGGAGATTCATTGTTGAAGCATGTGAAGGACAATTGTCAGTATGCTTTTCATAGGGTTCCTTGTGACTAACTCATAATCTCGAACAATATTATATGAATGGTCAATAATGGAAACACCCCTAAGGACAAACTCTCTTCTTAGATCATCATATAGACATTGCCTAAACCTACTTAAAGTCATATCCGCATCCTAAGTTATGTGGCACCTCATTCAAAACTCATTGAATCACATAATCATAGATTGATTGCTCTATGGAAAGGTATTTCACTAGTCTGGTAAATTGCTACTATAAGACGGGGCCTGTATTTATCATGAAGGCGTTGTTCTGTCTCGGCCTAAGTCCTAAGTGGGTTTGCTTAATGCCTAATAAGGAGGTTCTTGATATTTACCAATATAGTTGAGTATTCTTAGTTAACTTAAGGCTAGTGAGTTGCACTCTTCTATCCTTAAACACACCATTCCATTCAAAGAAACAATCCATATTTCAAACCTCTTGGGTAAACATTCGAGGGCCTAGGCTACTATCAAAAGTAGGGGCATTTGATTTGATGTTTTGGAAAAGTTGTATTTCGTAATCCGGCCTTCGATCATATTATTGAGTCCCGATCACACCTATGAGGTACCCTATCATCCAGCCTATAATTGCATTGTCAGCATCTAATGTTTAAAGTCGTATTTCTAAAGTGACAACTCAATTAGCTATGTCTGAATTTGTCTAACGAGTAGTGAATACCGCTTGGACGACCATGATGTGATTTTGCAATTGTTAGTACAGTTAGTGTCTAATTGGGCTAACTATCGACTCAAAGGTTCAAATATATCATGATCCATGCCTAAGTCAATGTTGCTATGAAAAACAATCAACTGCATGCACCACCAATCTAACTAATACGGTTGAGATCAATGAACAATTAGGGAATTGAATATATATATAAAAATTGAGCCACATGCAAGATAAAAAAATATTTTTTAATGGGAACGAGTATGAATTAAATAATGTTGGATAAATTTTGCTAATCTATTTTAATAATGAAGCAAGGTCCAAATATGATACTACTAGATATCCAATCAAATGGTAAACTTCTGGAAGTATAAAAGGTAAAAGTAAGGTTTTTTATTTAATGATGACAAAGAAAATATGATAATGTAATGAATTTATAGGACTAGGTAAAGGTTAAGTTTTGGAAAAATGAATAAAATAGCACGTTTAGACAAAATAAATACTATCAAAGAAAGCCAAATTGTCACTAAAATAAAGTGGAATGGGAACCTAGATTTGCCGAGCAAAAGTAACAAATTATCTGCACTACAGACATATATCTGTGTATTTTGCTGCTCCTCTGGGTTACAACAGAAAATAGCTTCAGGGCCTACTGTTGAATGGCTTTGTTGGTAACCTCTGGAAGGGAGAAAAATGTTAAAGCTGGCCATTATGAGTAAGCCTCAACTTCTTGACTCAATAAACCTTTTGTTTATGGAAAAAGGCTAATTCTTATCATAATTTTCTCAGCTATCTCTCTGAGTTTCTGACACGCACCACACGATTATGCTACTTTTACCATATAGGCTCTTTTCCACATCCAAGGGTCAAGATTAAAAGTCAAAATATAGAATGAAGATTACATTAGTTATTATAGGGATGATACAATCTCCACCCTTTATTTTTTGACTTTTAATTTTAGCCCCTGGTTATACAAGGGAGCCTAAATGATTAGACTTGATTATCTCTCTTGCGCACGCCTCTTCTCTTGTTTCAATCACAGATGCTCTTGTTGGTGCTCTGCTACCTCAATTCTTCTATTTGTCTCTCTGTTTTTCAAGGGTTCAAAAGTTAGGGTTTAGTGGAGGAGGAAAAAATGGAAAGGTGGCAACTAGGGTTTCAGATTTGGTTCTGATGGTCGGTGGCTACACTGAGGGGAAAATCTAACAATGGTGAGGAGGAGGGGGGGTTTCTGGTGCGGGCTATTTTCTCGGACTCCATTACAATTTTTTTTTTTTAACTACTACCTTCAGCAACACTTTGCAAAAAATGTGTATATATTTTTTGTCTTGTTCTGCTCTTCCTTTTCTTTTTTTCGTAACACTTCTTCAACCTTCTATAGCAAAAGAATGTTCTTTCCTCTTTTCTAACTTCAAAAACACACAATGTAAGAAGGTCTTACTAGGAGCTGCTGTTTGGATTACTTTTCATTGGTTGCTGATATCTAGGACCATATTGGGCTAAGATTTATGTGGTAATGAATGGTATTGGCTTCACTGGTAATAAGATGGGTTCACCAAACAACAATTACGGAAAAATTAGGACTTCTATACCAAATTCAATGGAGAGGAGAGAAAATATGGAAGGGACAAAGAACAAAAAGGGAAAAAGGGGGGAACCAGATAAGAAAATAGAGAAAAGTGATAAGCAGAGGGAAGATGGAGAAACACAATCAGCCAATAATAATTTAATTTATTATTGATTGACCAAACAATAAAATTATAACCATTATATAGGGGCATTTGTTCCGATAGTTAGAAAACAAATATAAATTCCTAATTAGAGACAGTCTAAAGTGAGAAAAGTGAAACAAAATGTAACAATTCATAAGTATTTTAGAGGCTACTAAATATATAAATTTTAAGAATTTCAAAGATATGAATATAAACAAAATCAAATAACCTAGCAACATCTTTGCCAATTCTTTTTATCCCCCTTAATTGTTTCTAATTTTATTATCTCAATTTTATCCCACCCATATTCTATTTTCCCTCTATTCTCTGTTCAGTGCTATTCCCTTTTGATTGTAGTGACTACATCATATACACAAGAAATTTTACACGGGAAACCCCTTCTCAAAACTACAGGGAAACCCTATGGGACTTGAGAGTCCATAAAGATGCTCTACTATAAATAGTTTCATTGCACACATTCTAGCACAACTCACAACTTAGATACACATCCTCACAACAATATTCCACTAAACTTGAGTTTGGTACAAAGAGATCAATGATAAAACTAAACCAATAAAAAGTACTCTAAACTGATTCTGGAAAAACTTAACAAAGTTTGGTGGAGAATAGAAAAAATTACCACCAAACAACTGACAAACATACCAAAGTTTGTCGGAGAATGGAACATAGATCATCTCCCTAACTGGTGACAAACTCTTCCTCTTCTCCTTCCTTCTCTTCTCCCTCACATGCTTTCAAAATGATTTGTTTTGTTGTGTATAGAAACCATAACTCTTTTTGGCTTTTATATCCGGTCAAAAAACTGTCGTGCTTGTCGAGCGTCAGTCACTTATTGGTTGTGCATGAAGATTTTTTAGTTGTCCACTTGAGACCTGGTTTGCGTGGTTGATCATTCAACCAATTTGCTGTGAAGGGTCTGTCGTGCCCATATCAAACTCCTTGCTATTGGCAATCTCGTACATGAGCATTTCAAGTGCTAGTTCTCTTCCACTCTCCTGCTCCTACTCGCACTGAGTGGACATCACTCATCAACATTATGCAATGTCCCATTCAAGAAGCATGCGTCAGATTGGTAAACAAAAAAGCTATTGTGTACAAAGATGTGAGACTCACATGGGAGTTGCCTATTCCAACACCTCAACCTATGATTTTTTATTATATGAATATAATTCTTTTTTTGTTGATGCCTTATTTCATGTGGAAATGTCTTTCCAAGACACCTCACATGTAAATATCAGGCCATAACTTGCTTTATTGGTGGCTTTTAAGACTGGTGTAATAACTCGCATTCCATTGCAGAATGCATCATTTATTGACAGAGCTTGCATGCGTTGAATTCCTGTAATTTCTGCAATGCCTTCTTCTTATGCTATATGGATTTTAGTCTTATAATTGAAGCTCACTGAGAAAAACTGAAGCAGAAGCAATTGGGAGTGCAGTAAATTAGTAAATACGAATAAAACAAGGAACTGGAAAATGGAGTAGAGTGTGGCAAGCTGATATTAAAATACATTGAACTGAGCAAATAAAAATGCATAATCCAGTATTAGATTTCTAGTCTGACAAATTGAATCACCCAAAAAAAAAATGATAGGCAGAGCCAACAGGAAGTGTATATCTGAAAGCACTTGGTGACTGAAGATAGGTATAGTACTTTTGGCTGAAGTACTGATTTCTGGAACCTTTTCTTTTCAACCTTCTTAAGCAATGGGCAATGTGATTGTCATGTTAAATGCTGAATACTGGTCCTTTTGAGGCAGGGCAATGATATCTGAAAGTTTTGTAGCTGTCTCATAATTTCAAAGTGATCTATCTACCTCAAGTGTTCAAAGTGATCAAGTGGAAGAGTGTAATTCTATGGATTTTTCGTCTTGCACTTGTTTGATTTAGAACCGGGATGCTTTTTATTTACTGCAGAATACAGCAGGGAGCCTATATAAGTTGGTGGTGTTAGATCCTCCTAATGAAATTTTACTATTTTCTGAAATGCAGGTGGAAAGATTTGCATGCCTTTATTCTAGTCAAGTGACCAACTTAGGCTTATACTCCCCAGATAAATACTACAGACCAAGTGAAGATTTTATGCCTCATGAATTCGACATCCTTGGTCTCTGAGATCTGTGAACGGACTGCAAATGGATATCCGGAATCTAAACTTCTACCCATGTTTTGTCTGCTAGGGCTTCCGTTCGACAAGTTTACATCTAATTAACTATGTAAGTGTTTTGGGGGAGGGAGATGCTAATGACGTTATTCCTGTAACTATTATAGTAGCAGTGCAAAATCAAGTCAGCTTATCCACTACTGCAAAATACTCACAAGCAAATTTGATTGGCATGTTCTGTCCTATGGCCTGGTGCTGCAGTGTGAGGAGAGTGGGAAATGGGGAGGAGAGAATTTGTAACGACCCAAAATTTTAATAAGAAAATAATAATCTTCAAATCCGGTCAACTGGCGTTTGATATGAATTTTCGAATGGTTTTGATGAATGTTCTAAGACAAGATGAAAAGAATAAGATTTGAAGATTAAACGATATGACGATTGTTATTATGATATGCTTATGAATTTATATTTTTGCTTATATGAATGCTGTTTTCTGCATGTGAGTATCCTGCTGGGCTTTGTAAGCTCATTCTTGTTATTTGCAGATAATGAAGGACTCATGGTGATTAAAATTGAGTAGCACCTGAAGTTACAGCAGAAAGGGCTAAGCTAGCTGGAGCAGTTTTAAAGAGTGTTGTTATTAAGATTAGTCTTGTACTTTTATTCCGCTGCTTTTGAATGTTAGTTTATGTCTGTGACATTTAGGGATTAAATAAAAGTGATAATTTTAGTGTGCATCTCAGTGTTGTGTAAGAAAAAGAAAAATTTTTATGTCCACCCTTTTATCCTATGTTATTAAGGTACTTAAAGGAATAAGGAAACATTAGTTTTGACGACGGCTTTTTATGGTGGAAAAAGTCGGGTCGTCACAGAATTAGGCGGGAAAAGAGAGTGAAGAGGGGAACAGGCGAAGGTAGTAAATTTTGTAGCAGGCCGCATACCCCAGAGAACAGAAAGTGGGGGGGGGGGGGGCCAAAAAAAAGCAAAGGCAAGCACAGCAAGCGGTAGGACATCCTTCAAATTTGATGGCAGTGTGGGCTGTGGTGGCTGTCAGGGGTTTGGGAAGACACCAGGGTGGTGGGAATTAGTGTTCTTTTTGTCTTTTTCATTGGTTTGTGTTTTTTGAATTTTTTAGTAGCTATGCAAATTTTTTCTATTCCTCATTCCAAATCGGAAAAAATGTTAGAGCTAGACAAAAATAAGGCCATATGAACCATGCAGTAGAACCAAACAGGAAAGAGAAACTCAAAGAAGAAATCGTCCTGTTTATGCCAGAAAAACATGCGCCAAATGAGGCTTTGTTACATCCAAGTTTAATCACCTAAATTGTTTCCCGGTGGCTTGAATTATGAATTCTGCTGGTTAAATCTGACAAGTCCTTATGCCAATGTGCATGCATTCTAAGAAGCTCAGGTTCAAACCAGCTTAATGAATTTCAATCTCACAAATATGGAATTTTAGTTGATGAAATGAATGTTCAGAATATGGATCTGTAGGCCATTAAACACTCAATTGACTTTAGTTTATTTTGGTCAGATGAATTTATCTTAAATGATTGTTTTCATTTTCTTAGTCAACTAGTTGCATCATTAAGAAAGTAAAACAGACCAATGCCCTTGGGGACAAATTCAGTTCATAAAATTTATCTGGTGGATCTTATTTTTTCTTGGCCATTCCCAAGTTTTGCGTGTAGTCATGAACATCACCTATGAAGAAACACAGCAGCAGCAACTCCACATAACATCATTACAACTCACTATTCATCTGGAAACACTGGTTCCAAAAAGTTTACTCTTAGTTAATATGGATTCAAATGAACTTTATAATGATTCAACCAAATCCGAAGGAAATGAGTGTGGAGGTTATGATGATTATCTCCACCACCCATGTCACGGGTGGTTCTGGGAATACGATATAGTAGTATTACAGTAGATTCTATTAGTATTAATAGTATGATTATTGTTTAGAATAATTATTGTTCTCAAGTCTGTAGCCAAGTATTCATTACTGTGTTATTGCTATTGTGTTGGGTGGCATGTGTTGTTGCTGCTCCCAATTGATATATGCAGGAAGGCTAACGAGGTGCTACTGTCTACAGTGAAGCTATTGCCGAAATATACGAGGCTGCATTACCAGTTAAGACACATGTAAGTTGTTATTTGTGGGTCATCAAGTCAGAAGCATTTCTGAACCCCAAGCAGATTAGTAAGGGTTTCTAAGCAATTAGTAGTGGTAGTAGTCAGTTGTAAAATGGTTAGAGCATTGTGCGGTCAGAAAGCATCGATAACAAAGAGTTGTAAGGATTGTGAATGAAACTCTATTAGAGAGTCTGATACTGCTTCTATTTTCCTATTCTCGTATTGCAAGCCAAAGTTCTTCCAATTTCGGAGAAACTCCCCCAACTTTTTCTTCATCTTCTCTGTGATCAGTTGGAAGAACTGCCCACTTCACTACCATTAGTCTTGGACCAGGTACAATCCTCTTGACATACACTGGTTCCACAGTCCAGACACATCCATCAACACGCTCTGCTTCGACAAAGAATGGCTAAATTCTGTGTCAGCATCATTTCACTTCCTCACACATCCAACCGTTGCTCAAGAACCATGAGTCTTTCAACCAAATTTTCTTGTGATTTTGGTTGTACACGTTCTTGACTGTCCTTGTTATGTTTACTTACACCACAAAACACTTCCCAAGCGTGATTCATCTGAATTCTGTTTCTTCACGGTTAGGTCTGCATGAAGTAGTTAGAATTCTGTTCTGCAGTTGGTTTCTAATTCAAATGCAACCATCTCATCCCTCAGAAGCTATACCATGTCTGTAGAAAACGAAAGTCTTAAGGGGCGATTGAACTGAGGCAACACGACACTCAGAAAGCAACTTCAAAACATGTAGAAGGTCTTCGTTTGCTGAGAAATGAAGCTTTTGCCCATTAAATGTGTAACGTGTCATATTAAGTAAAAAATGATAAATAGATTATTGTATTTTAAGGGTTTAAATTTTCATTAAGTATCAAAATTAGCCTTATTGTATTGTTATCCGAACGGCCAAATTAAATGTGAAAATGATCATTAAACTCTTGGTATAATAATAAAATGAAATTTACTAAAAAAAGATATTATAGTGTTTCCGATTTTACTCAAATATTCTTATGTGATATCTTTGAATTATTCATGCATAATATTCAATCATGATAATAATTGTGAAAACATAAATGTTTAATGTCCTCTTCCGGATTATATTAAAGCTATGATTCTATATCTACCCACTTTCTTCCTAAGTGAATAAAATATATAATCACTACATTGGTCTACATTTATCTGCCTGAAGGTTGTATAAACTAATGCTATATATCAGTATCTACATTAAAATTCTTTTGACTTCTCTCAATATTAATGATGCTTGCCTCTCCTTCATCTGTCCACGTGGGTTACCAATTCGTTATAAGTCGTTAAGCACAAGGAGATATCATCATAAAAAAAATACATCTAAGAGGGCCCTTGTGCTCTTTGCTGGCTGCCCAATTGCTCTCTGCCACGGCCAAGTTGTGTCTTTCTAATCCATCGAACTGTCCAAAAGCAAAGAGGTTCCTCTTGCTGCCCTTGCCCTAGTTTTGCTTTTGTTATTTCCTGAAATGTCAACTCTTGCAATAACTCAATTTTTTTTTTAAAAAAAAAAAAAACTTTTCTATTTTAATGGATATCTAAAATTCACTTATCTTGTTCATATTTTATCTCAAAATCATTAGAATCTTCAGATTTATGTAGAAATATAAGTGTAGGGCTTATAATAAGATTTACAACAATATCAATGAAGCCCAACTTGGCTAAGATAATTCCCTTACCCCTCTTCCTTTCGTGGTTTCTTCACTACCAGAATAATAATTTAAAATTAATTTATAATCAAAGGATTCAGCTTGAGATAAGCTTTGGAAGAATTATGTAATCTAATCAATCAAATTCCCCAAATTTAAATTTTGCTAGCTGTTACGTACTCGTCAATATCCGCTCCGAAGTTCACTAATTGAACGTACGGGGCCCAATAATTCAGTATCGGCAGCCGCGGTACCTCCCTCCTCGACCATCGTTGGACTAGACGCTCTCGGATCACCCAACCATCTCTTAAATTTAAAGAATATATTCAGCTAATGCATATGGATCTGTTAATGGATACTGCTGTTATATTTTGTTTGTATATGCGGCCCACGTGATGGTATATGTCCCGTTTACTATTTCCCGTTACCCGTTTCCGATCCTATATATATATGCTGATATGAGTATAATGAAGAGGAGGTTTATTTTGCCACTATCTACTCTTTTTCTCTCTCTGTGTCTCTCCTCTCCCCTCCTTCCCTTCCTTCCTGAGCTTTCCCTCTGCTGTCCCAAATTTTCTCTCTCTCTTATGCCTAAACTCCCCTCTTCCTTCACTCCGTTTGCCACTGACGATGATTTTGCCAGCCACCGCAGTGAAGCACACATCATTTGGTGCTTTCATTGAGACCAAGGCGGAGGAGAACGAAGAACGAGCACTCGACGCACTCAAAGCGGCCATTGCCAAACTGGCCAACGCGATGAAGGACCTCCGACGAGCTACCGACTAATTTGGCGCCACCATGTCCACCGCAATTTCAACAACAGTACATATCCGATCATCCTGCACCGAAATCAGCTCGTCCATGGTGGAACTCAGCCAATCACTCCACAGCTTCAAGCAATACACTAATCGGTTAGTAAACTTTTCGCTTTCTGTAGCTTCATCTACGATTGCTTCCCATCGTCACTTTCCTCTGCCTGCAATCCCTTCCATCACTGGTTTCGTACCACCACCCGTTCCTCAAATAGCCATTTCTGCTCTTATCTCAGAACAAATTAGGTAATCTTGCCCCAACCGCATCGACCGACTACCATTGCCAACTACAAATTCGTCGTCATTTTCAACTTCATCACCGATTTCGGCTTCCACTTCCGAAACTTTACTCCAAACTTTTGGAAAATTTGGCACCGTTGATGCTGAAGGCTCGCATTTCCACTGCCTGCCACACTTCCAGCATTTACACTCCCTGGAGCCTCTACCGTTACCGAAAACTACCGGTATGAAAAAATCAGGCGAGGAAACACTGGAGGTGGGTCGAACCTATTCGCCACACTACCCACTTACTCAGCCATCCACTAACTCCACCTTAGCTTTGCTTAGCAAACTTTCTCTTCCAAGCCTACCATTCCAGATCTCACGCTTGATAATCGATGAAGCCAACTCTGTACAGACGATGACACAACTTGCCTATTCCACTGAACTGGACTACCTATTGAGCCTTTTCAACCCTATTCCTCCCTAGCTCCTAGCAAGGCAGTCAATCCCTCCGTTGCGGGACAAATTGATTGTCTCTCTGAGCAACATCAGATTCTGGCTCAGGTTGGGGCGCCCGTAAGGAGTGGGAATCAATATGTTACAGCTTCAGGGCAACCT
>JAODPA010067380.1:11190-26281 GCA_025585075.1 Nepenthes mirabilis | reverse complement strand
TAATTGAAATTTAATATCTTATGGATTCTTTTGTATATATCAAGAATGTAAATAATTTAATTGATATTTTTGGATTATGTCAATCAAGATTACTATCACATGAGTTTGCTTTAGGTGGCAACTGGATGGGATTTTCTTTTATGAGAGGGTATTGGTAGAGCCCATAGTTACAATAAAAAAAAAAAGAAAAGAAAAGAAAGGTGGCACTTATCTACTCTTAGCCGAGTGTCTTTAGAAGGGGGTAAAAGAGGAGGCTGGGCCTTCAATTCCCATTTCAGGAAGCATACAGGTGCACCCACAAGGCGCGCGCGCGAGAGAGAGAGAGAAGCTGAGCCAAGAGAGAGACACAAAGAGAAGGAGAAAGCTTGGGGAACCAAATAAGGGTAATCTACACCTTTCATCTTAACCTTTATATATTTTGACCCCAAATTTCCATTTTGATGAAAAATCTGGGCAGGAAATGAGAAAATAATGAGATAAATAGTTGAAATATATCATTGAATGTTGAAATTTATTGTTGTGTGCAGGAAGTTGTTTCATGTTAAGAATTTTGGGTTGCATCTAAAATAGAGGTCGGCGAGAGGCTGAGGAGGGTATGTGAATGTTTGGAGATAAATTCTTGAGTAATTGGATAGTGGTTCAGGTATAGGGTTGTGAAATGGTGGTGTTGTGTATGTTAATTTATGAAAATATATTGTAAATAAGGTTGAAATGTATGAAAAAATTATGAGAGAAAATGCTGGAATTTCCTTATATGTGATGAAAATAATAAGTTAGGCATAAATTATTGCATGTTAATTTTGGGGTAGCAGTTGGAGAATTATTTCATGTGGGTCATGAAATTAATTGAGGAAGTTAAAGAAATTTTGTGTGAATTTGGTAGTAAAATGTGGAATAATGTATTATAATAAAATTTTGATTGGATGAAGTATAAGAACTTTGGAGAACTACATGTATGATTAGTAGTAAAAAATATAATTATTGTATGAGCATTTTGTGAAGAATTCATGTTAACAATATACTTGAAAGAGTGGTTAGTAGAAAATATGATTTGATATTATGTTGATTGAAGAATTCCATTTTGGCCGGGGGACATGGAGAATTGTATTGTGTAATGAATTTTATTGGGCTATTACTAAATATTAAGAATTCTAGGTCAACAATGGGTTCATTGGAAGGTTTGGTTTTAGCCTTGTGTCTATTGGATGGATTTGATTTGTATATAATATGATAATGGTGATTCAAAGGTTTGACTGAGCTGATGGTATCAATTTTAGTTGCTGGTAGATATTTTACATGTTGATTTTAGGCCATTCAGGTTAGTCATGTTATTGGATTGATTTAGTAGCAAAATGGTGTCCATTTGATGTTAAGGTATGGATTTTAAGAATTTAACTTGGAAGACATATGAGTTTTAAAATGACGACAGGATCATTTTTCTTGTCAAATTTTCCTTTGATAGACTTTCACGGCGTTAATTATTCCTTTAAACACGTCGTTGTGCTGTCATATTTTCCTTCATTGATCATCCCTTAAGACACATTGCTATACGCTTTCCTTGTTCTTTGTATGTTGTTGTTGACATAGATGGGTAAGTACAATGTATGAAGACATTATTGAATCCGGAAATATAAAACGGAGTCCCTAGTGTAGTCCATATTATACATAGCCTAATTCATTGATGGTGCGTTGCAATGATCATGATGTTTCCATTCAAGGCATAATCCTAGCCTAAACCACTGTATGAGAATTCATAGATGATCATGAAGTAAAGTTGATATATATCCAACTGTGATCATATATATAGGTAATGGTATATAATGTTAAGTTCTTGCCAATGAGGAGCAAATTCGTTGGCCGATGGTAGAGGAATATAGTTTGGATATATGGTTATTCTGTTTTTTACTATATTTTGTTGAATCTTCATCTTAATTGGTAGATGGCTTATATAGTTGCTCAAAATTAATTGATTTACTTATCATTGATGTCGTTTCCATCTTTAAGATTATAGATTATTTACTGAACTTTTAGTTCACTCTTATATTTCTTTCCTTTCAAAATAGCGGGTTTGGCATACTATCCTGGAGGCGTTATAAAGATTTGATAGTCTTGGTTGGAGGATTTAAGGTAATTTTGTTATACATACTATTTTCGATATTTTATGATTATCATTATTAATTGTTGTACTATAAAATTTTGAGATTCACATTGTAAATCCTGGGAGGAAATTGTAAATTTTGGTGCATGTTGGTGATTTAAACTTCTAGGCCTTATGGACATATGATTATAGGAGTATATTGCATAGTTAAGTACGAGTTGGATTATTTTATGATTCTGTTAGCATCATTATCCAGACGATTTGTCGTTGACTTGTATGGACCATGACAATAATCCTGTTATTCTCTCATTCTGTCTTTCCATTCATCATCTTTCCCTTCAACACAGCCATTACTTTTCCTTCATTTAGTCATCCAGTATAACAATCATGAAGAACCATGAACAATCTCAGCTGCTGGAGACTCGGTGACTCAGGTTCCATACTTCTGTTTCTCCAAAATCAAAAGATCAGACGCCTAACTAATGACTCTTCCTTTTCCTTTCAGTCAGAATTTGTATGTAAAATATCATTTTATAGTTTTTTTTTTTTTTTTGTGTGTCATCAAACACTAAAACACCCCCATCCTAATGCCCCCTGCCTTGGCAACCTCTGTTCTCCTTTTTGCTTGTTTAATAGCTTGAGAAGAGTATAATGAAAATCAGAACCAGACAACTCTCCTGGGCATAAGATAATCTGCTAGGAGGTTTTTCGCCGATCTTGCAAAGACATAGACACCAACAATTTTTATGTAAATCGAAGGGGGCAAAGTTTGCAAATTCATTGAACTTGGCCAGTTCATGGAACGGCAGGTTCCTGAAAATCGTGCAGCAGAACCACAAAAACTAGTTTATCAAATGGACGATCCGGCAGTTGGAGCACCATGACCACCAAAAGCCAACCAACTCCTTGGCCGAAGTTAGGGGATTAAACGAGTCCAGCCAACTCAACTAGCACAGTACTCAGCTTGGCACATAATTTAATCTGCATAAAATTTAAATTAGCCTGTTCTCAAGTAGTTTGATTCTAGTACAGAAATTTGAAGAACCAACCATGTATGGTTTAAATTTTTACCATGTAATTAACAAATCGGGTATCATCAGATTGTCTCTGGATCTGAATGTTGTCTTTCTTTCTTAAATTCCCTTTTTGGGGGAAGGTGTGAACAGGAGGGTGGCACCCCAGGAGGGTTGTTAGAACACAGTTTGACATCCTGAGCATTACTTTAGCAACACATACTTGGCCTAAATTGTTTTATTAACAGAAATCCAGAATAGAATTACCTTGAGTATTTTCAACCAAAATCCACACAGAAATTCAACAGGCAAGAAGGCATGCTTATTTGCATGGAGGTGCAAGCAAGTATGCCTTATAAAATTAAGTTCTAAAAAGATATATCAAGGGGAAGACATATTGAAAAAGTCATCTTGCCTAAATTGTTATATTAAAAGCACAATTGATGCTTAGAATCGATCAGCATCCAGCATGTGCAAGACGATGCTCATACTTAATTTATCAGGAATGAAAGGATAGAGGTCTGAGGAACAGGAAATAACATAACACTCACAGAATAGATTCACGGGTTCGACACAATCTCCGTTGATTGCCCTCCATAGCTTCCAATACATTGGCAGTATCCAAGCCTGCAGGTCCATAGGCTACCGTTGACGGGCCAAGAGCAGTTGGGGTCCATATCTAGAGTCATTTTTACACATGAATTATCATATATTGCTGTTCTGTACAAATAGAAGTATTTTTTGACACTCTTACCTTTATTGTATTATCTATTCCACTTGTAGCCACAACACTGTCAAATGGATGACATTGTACACAATTTACCACTGCAAAGAGCAAGGAGGATGGCTCAAGACAAGGAAGAAAAAACTTACAAACTCTCATGTTGCCTATGCTTTCTTTTTGTCAGATGCCTTTCTCTGGTTGTGGTAATTTTACTTCATTTTCTTACTTTTGTTGTGTTTGTGGTTGTTAAAAAAATAAATTCAATAAATGTGCAAGCATGTGTTCCCCAAATTAGAGTCCATTTGGTCATTTCATCGAAAGATAAAGATAAATATCAAACCTAGGTGCTACATTGAAAATGATTATGAATTTCGAAGACAGTTAAATACAAAAATAAACATGGCGGTGGTTATCTGAAAACCACCAAACTTCAAGATTAATAAAACAGGAAAGGCAAAGATAAAGGAAACAAAAAGGCCTCACCAGCTTCATCACCAAGAAGCATTTTTATCAATCTACCAGTCTTCTTTTCCCAGATAAACCACCTACCATCATCACTTCCGCTAGCAATGTATTCACCTGCAATCGTACAATGGACTGTCAAGACAACGAGGGTAATTTCTAGAGCATTCAAGTATCCAAGAAAAGTCCCATTGCATTAGAATGAAATTAAGAGCCTAAAATACGTACTAGGAGAGGCTAATACACTAAAGGATTGATACACAATTCAGATTCAGAATAATAATGTCTGAAGCATGTAAAATTGTTGCATGAAGTGTTCAGATTTAACATCATAGTGCTCTCTTTGGCCTTAGCCTCATTTAAACGAGGAAAGAAGAGAACCATCTGCATAAATTGCGAGTGTCAGAACACATTTTGACTGCAGCACGTCATTAATAACTCAGCCATGGTGGATCCATGCTAAGGCACAACACACCATAGTCCAGCCCACAAAGTTTCAATATTGAACAAGGAATAATAAGCTTCTTAGATTTTTTTCACACAGGCCTTATGCAATGACATAGCACCATAAAAGCTTTTTTTTTTTTTTTAAATAGCATGCATGAGAAAGGGGAATAAAAAAGACAGGAATTTCCAATTAAAGATACTGCCAAACGAAGCAAGCAGATTTCAATAATCAACACTGAACTATCAATTTCACTAGAGAAAAATTTATCATTAATGCAAGTTATATTACATGGTCATAAAACTTGTGTGATGACGTCTAATAAAATTAAGATGGACATAACACTAACATATTTGCCCAGATGTTCATCACAGATCTGAGATCTACAACGCACATTCATTGACAATGTATATAAAAATCAACTATATACATATTGGAGGAAAGGAGATTAACGGACCCCTTTGGCCCAGAAAACTGGCCTGTTTTATGTCAGTTCCTACATTATAATGCCCAACATATCGCTGCTTCATGTCAATTACTGCTTCGGGCTGCAGGAAGAAGTAAAACTTGAATTCAGGGAAAGAAGCAAGGTCATCACACAGAAACACCAGAAAAAATTTTTCATCAGTAAACCCAAAAAATATGCACCCTGGTCCTATGAAGTAACTGCACATAGTAAATCCACTGTACCCTAACAAATCCAGGGACTGGATATTAATGAGAAATATGTTGATGTACTGAAGATTATAAGCATGATCTTTTTTTCTTTTTATTTTCTTTTACAAATAAGAAAAGATTAAAATCATGATCTATAAAGAATAAGCCAAAAAGGCAGCCGTTAAATATGAAGAACCTGATAATTAGCTTTAAAGTTTTGTGTAGAAGTTGATGGAGATCCACAGGAGCCATTTGAACCACCAGCATCTATAGCTGAATCACCTCTATTATAAATTCTCAAATTCAGACTTCGATGAACAGCATTGGAGTCAGCATCACGTCCCTCATCACCTGATATTGATGTTTCAAAATCCAGTTCCAACTCCTCATCATAGTCTAAATCTTCCCTTTCAGATCTTGGGCCATCTTGTGAAGCATCACTATTTGCCTCAGACTGATAGATTATGTCACTCAATGATACTACTCTCCCAACTTGTGGTTCAGCCTTCAGCATTCCATCATTGGACTTGTTCCTTTTTTCAGCTTCAGCTATAAAATGTTGAAATAGTACAGTTAATTGGAAATAATGTCACACAAACAGCAAAACAGATGACCTCAAGATAGTCTGATCTTAAAATTGAAACCCAGAATCTCAGCTCAAAAAAGGGTAAAAATAGAAAGATGAAACGCCCTCGTGGTAATATTAAGCGAATATGACAACTGGAATGATGGCACATAGTACTTGCACTGAATAAGTTGCAGGAATAAAGGAATAATCCAATTAAATGAAGGATGACAAGATAATGAGGTAATTTAGAATTTAGATACCTGCTGCAAGTTGCTGTTGTATACTCTCCACCCTTTCTGCCACCTCAGAATTTAAGGGGGCCAGACATTGAGCCGCAAAGGCAAAGTCTAGAGCTTCTTTATGCTTTCCCAACTATATCAAAGGACAGAGGACGTATTGGGAAACAGAAGTGCATCAACAGCAATGGTACTTATTCAGCCTCATAAACCAAGAAGTTCACGAGTAAACTCAATTTAGCACAAAAGCAGGGGCCCAATTCATGGTTAGAATACAAATTCTTGATCACTCTCATGGATTGTTTCATATGCTCCCATATATATATATATATATTCAAGAATCAACAAGTTCGAACTCCATGCAAAGAGTTAGAGGAATGTCTAGCTGGTAGAGAGGTGGAATGTACCTATTAATTTGAAACATATCTCATATGCAATAGTTTATAATGCCAACAAGAACTATAACCCCCTTCTATCATTGTAATATGTTTACAAATCTGTGAGAGAGAAAAAAGTAGGTGACAAGTGTCAGCAGGTGGCCATGTGGGGACACTTGTAAACAGTACGAAAAGAGGGCAGCTGAAAGCTACCTCAGCTGCATTAAAAAAAGGATAACAAGAGAATAACAAAGCAGCTGCCGCTTCTGGTGCAGAAATAGAAATGGCGTGTCTAGAGACACATGCAGAGGTAAAAAAAAAAAAAACAGAGGAAATAGAGAAAAGAGAAAATAATGCAGGCAAAGAGAAATGGAAGAGAAAGAGAAAAGAAAGGGGATCCAGTAGGAAGAAGAAAAAGAAAACATGCCAGAAACCTGATTTCAGTTAAAATTGTTATAAGTAAATTATATAGGTTCTTGATTTCATTATTGGGAGAAGCTTCTCATCTTGATATTTTAAGTATTCCTTCAAGTTTAATTTATCAACAATAAATGTTTGAGGAAATTAATTCAAGTGTCTAGCCTTAGTTTATGTCATCTTCTGATTAAATCATTTAAAGAAATATAACGAATTAAAACTGGAAATTGATTTTTCACAGCTAATTTGAAGGTTTTTGAGACATTTTTCATAAGAATAGATGAGCAAGTGAGATTGGGTATTATGAAATCAAGCTCTAGTAAAATTATTTAGTGGTACAATTAAAGTGAAATGTACTCAACATGCTAAATTGAGGACTGTTGGTTTATAGTGCTATGCAAACTGTAAGTGCAGAAATGAGATAAAAGCATAAAAATATGATTCTTGAGTTTTAATCCACAAACCAAAAGGTGCTTCATGCATCATGGACATTAACAAGTTATTGTCCAATCTGGTTGACAAACAAACATGTATCAGGGTATGTTTAAGTTAGGAGAAGGCCCATGTGAATGACTCTTATCAAAATTTACATGGATAAATTCATTTGATTTCCCTTAAACGTACAACATGCAACCATTGTTCAAACTTACAAAAAATGTAAAACGTGTAAAAGTCATCCAAACATATAAAAAAGTAAAATATGCAAAACCTTCCAAACATGTAAACACCAAGGATCAGTGATGACATCTCCAACGATGGTCGAATATCGAAATTTGAGTTATAATTATTTCCACATAATCAAAATCTCTATGCCACTATTCACAACCGATAGGTAGGGCCACTACATATTATTCTCTATAATCAAGGTTAAACGCTATTTTCTGACCCATGGTTATAGATTTGACTTTCGATTTGCAAATAATATACTAGAACATGTATAAATATATTCCGTCAATTCTTTACAATGGTATTTACTTAATCAAAACCAGAACTCTACACCAAAATGTAAATATATAATTTTTTTCTCAATTTTAGAAAAATAAATCACTTTAATCAAAATCAAAGTAGAGTTTTCGTCACTTTATCAGCAAATAAATCATGCAAAAACATATTGACAAAAATTTCAGGATTCTAATATGTCAAGCATGAATTCAGAGAGAAGCTTTCAAAACTTTCATGAAATGGAAATCATTTGCCATGCATGCAAGATATAATCAAGGAAAGTAAATAAATATCACATGCATAAATACTTAAACAAGAAATGCTCAAAGATTTAAAAAAAAAAAAAAATAGCAACAAAAGAAGAAATAAACTTAAATGAACTTGCCTTCACTTGAAATTGCCAAAGATTTGCTTGGATTCACCTTTTCCTTCTCTCTCTTCTTCTCTTTCTTTCCCTCTCTTTCTCTCTCCTCTCAAAAACTCAAAGAAAATGAGCTAAAATTGGCTGAATAGCCTATTTATAATAGACTAGCACTCGTACGCCAGTCAATCGTAGAGGTAAATTCCGTTCTACACATGAACATCCAACAAGAGTGCATTAGGTGCTACTATTTTGGACATGCATGAGTGCCTCATATGCGCACCTCATGCACGGTTATTCTGTCTCAAACACATTCATGTGTGGATCAGATGCACGTCAGGTGCAACTTAGGCCTAAGCCACTTCAATCCAATACAATTTTTAATCCGAGCACGCAATTAAGCTTGATAATTCCTCAATTTACTTAAATTTGGTATCTTTAAAATAATTCTTGGGGTTTGGATTTTACACGTCAAGATGAGTTTCTTGTTTATCTGTTACCCATCAAGGTGTGTCTTCATGTCATGCACCACCTGATCTATTAATTCACATCTATGTTTGTGGTCCTCATAAGGCGTTGGGTCCTCTCCCATAGATGCTCCTCAACCGGCCCCTACACAATTGATCCCCTCGCCTACAAATCCCATGGTTATCAAGTCCATGATAGATTTAGACATTCCGGTTGCATTTAGAAAGGGTCATCGTAACTGTACTCAATATCCTTTATTTGCTACTATTCATGATACTGGTGTCTCATCTTCGCTTCATACTTTTATATCTATTTTGAATTTATGTTCAACACCTCGATCGGTTCTCAAGCTATCTCTTATCCTATTTGGCAGGCAACTATGGAAGAGATATCAACGCTCAGGTAGAATCACACCTGGGATCAGTTCCCTTGTCAGTAGGGAAGAAAACCCATTAGAAATGAGTGTAAACAATAACAATTAATCCAAATGGTTCCGTTGCATGGCTAAAGGTCCGTTTAGTAGCTAAGGGATGTACCCAGACTGAATCACACTTGGGATCTAGTTTCCTTGTTTATAGGGAAGAAACTACTCGATGTGAATAAGCGTAAATAGCAACAGTTAATCTAGATGGTTCCATTGTATGGCTAAAGGCCCATTTGGTAGCTCAAGGATGTGCCCAAACAAGATGAGGACTGCACTCATATATTTTCTCTTATTGCAAAATTGACATCTATTTGCCTTTCTATGGCTCAAGCTGCTATTCATTATTGGCCTTTACCCCAGCTATATGTCAAGAGCATCTTCTTACATGAAGATATTCAAGAAGTAGTTTATCTTAAGCAACCACTTAGGTTTTACTCAGGGAGAATCTGGTCTCGTTTGCAAGTTGAAAAAGTCGTTATATTGCTTGAAATAGTCTCCGCGAGCTTGGTTCTGTAGGTTCAATGAAGCTATTCTTGAATTTGGTCTCTCTCATTGTGAAGTGATAATTTTATGTTTTATTGCCATTGTAACGTGGGATATATTCTCCTTGTTATATATGTTGATGATATTGTGACCACTGGCAGTGATAATAATAAGAGTATTGCAAACCTTAAAGTATTTATTTGATGTCGATTTCAGACCAAGCAACTGAGAGTTTATGGTACTTTCTTGGCATTAAGGTAGCAAGGTGTCATCACGGCATATTCCTCTCACCAAGAAAGCATACGCTTGATTTACTTTGAGATATGGGTATGCTAAATGCAAAAAATATGTAGTGCACCCATGGATCTAGTAATGAAGCTATGGGTATGCTAAATTCAAAAAAATGTGTAGTGCACCCATGGATCCAGTAATGAAGCTATCATCGGACAATAGGGAAATCCTTGTTGAGTCAAAGAAATACTATTAGTTAGTTAAAAAACTGAATTATTTGGCAATGACCCGACCAAGCATTGCATTCCCAATGTGGTAAGTCAGTTTTTATCATCTTCTCTTATTCCACATTGAGATATTCATGCACATAGCTACCTTAAAGGTTCACAGGACACAACCACCTTTATAGTGATCACGGCCACACTCCAGTAGAAAGATTCTCTTATGCTGACTAGGCTGGATAACTATATGATTACATGTCTACTACGGGATATTGCGTGTTTATTAGAGGCAATGTGATATCATGGAAAGGCAAAAAGCTGAATGCAATTCCTCGCTCAAGTGCTATATCAGAATCTCGTATATTGACCCAAGTTAAATTTGAAGTGATGTGGCTCAAACAATTACTCGAATCACTCGGATATAAGAGTTCAAGACCATCTATGTTATGCGAAAATCAATCAATGATCCATACAGCGTCAAATCTGATTTTCCACGAACATACAAAACATATAGAAGTGAATTGTCACTCTGTAAGAAACAACGACAAAACCTTATTCATGTTAAACACGTGAAAATTAGATATTAATTAGCTGACATATTCAGCAAGTCTCTAATTGGAATTAAAGTAGAGTACATTTGTAATAAGTTAGGCATGATTAATATATATACTCTAGCTTGAGGAGGAGAGTTAGAATAGTAAACCCTAATCAATGATGTTTTATTCACCAATATATATATATATACATTCTCATAACCCCTTGTGATAGGGGTTTTTCACCACAAAATTTCTCTTTTCCTCTGTTTCACAAAAACCAAAACCTAACTATATTCAATTTCACATACTACCCCTTGAATAATTGCTCGAAACATGAATGGTCATGTTAGAGGAAAATAAATGCATCTTTCATGGCTCCTTCAAAGGTTGCAGAAAAATTCAGCATCAGGAACAGATATGATTGTTTGCTGAATTTCAAGACTGATCCATGAAAGAAACATGTTGAAAGCCTTTCTCCCCGGGAACATGTCATTTCTAATATTCAATATTGTCCCTGTTCACTGAAGAAATTCAGATAGATATGTAGTGGATGATGCATGGTCCGCATATAAAATCAGAAAGTTTGTTCCCTAACTCACACACACAACCTAGAAGTCTGTTCTTAAATCTATGTGGCCTTGCTAAAAATGAGGAGGGGAAGATATGTGATGAGGTGCACAAGGTGTGGCTTCTATCATTTGTATCATTGCTTTTGTAAAATACTCAGATGAAAAACAATCATGATTGCCTAGTTAGGAACACCTGGGCAATGAGAAAAACCATAATAGAAAGCCAATCCCTTTTTCTCTTCCTACTACGATTTTGCAAAAATCTTCTCACAGATAGAAGATTTTCATATGTGGATGGATAATTATTTGTTTGGAATTAGGTCCAGAACCTTTCATTTTGGTCCATTTATCCAGACTCTCTCTATGTATCTGGACTCTCCCTTTCAAGATTGTCCTCAAATGTGGGCATGCCCACTCAGGCATCTTCAGAGAAGAAGTTATGACAGCTAACTAGTTGTTTATCATAAAAAAAGCGCTGAGAAAACTACAACATATTTACGGTAGTGGGGAGGGGGGGAAATGAGGGTGGTTGCTCCTCTGAAAGGGTGCAAATTGAGGAGTAATCTGAAGACCATTTGCTTATTCTTCTGCAGACCAAGCTATTCCTTAACATGGATGGATAATAGCAAATCATTCTATAAACCAGACTGCTTTGTGTCTAAGTTCCCTACTACCAAAGCCATCACCTGAGTCTCAAGAATCTGAAGAGCATTTGCTTGCTCAACCCCTGAATCATCCATACCTTTTAGGGTGCTATTTGCAGGCATATTGGAGGTTTTGGGTCCTTACTCCTGGAGCTCTGATTTTGTGGGATCCATTGTACACACGAGATACATGTATTTTTTTTAGCATCATTTTTCTTCTTCTTTTGGTTTTATATTCAAAGATTCTGATTAAAAGTTTGGGTGGACATTCCTTGGCTACAATCATATTAATGATCAGTCTCACTGATTAAAAAGAGAGAAATACTTGAAACTCCCACTATCTTTAGTCGGAATACTACAAACCCCCAATCATTAAATTTCTTACTAGTTATTGCTTTAATCACAAACTTTTCAACCCTTACATATAGCCACCGCCAACCAAAACTACCCATGTCCTAATGTTATCCGTTTAAATAAAATAGTTTTTTTTCATTAAGTGGAAATTGCTTAGTGGATGGACAAATTGTTTTACCAAAACCAAATCAAGAGAAATGAAACTTATAAAAGTCTAGCCCAACATAAAAAAAAACTTGCCAAACAATGACAATAATTAAAAAAAACTTAAAAAGGAAAAAAAGAACAAAATCCCCGCCCATGGCTTCCCATAGAACAATTGACCATCTTCCTCCCCACACCAACTCCCATCTCCTTCGTATCTCTCTCATCCTCACCCCACCTTGATTTCCTAATCCCTCTATCCACCCTGTGTGCTTCAACTATCACCAACAAAAAACGGAGCATCCAACAGATGATTTCCCTTTTGGATTCTTCTAACCCCTCCAGGCCAACATTAGATCAAAAAACGAATTTGAATGATTTTCTGTAACAGAGTTACAACTTCAGGATTCAGGAATTTAGAATCGGTAAAGACACATGGGAAGTGGGAAAGCAATGAAAGGTTTGAGGGGGAAGAAGGTGGTGTGGTCCCAGTACAGTGGAGGAGGCTGATGGAAGGGCTGGTTGGCAGTGGAGGTAATATTTGTTTGATAAGTGTTTTTATGGATTAATTTTCGCATAGTGGGGTAAAATGAAAATTACAAATACTTAGTGGGCACACTTTCAAGAATTTAACTGGGAGGGGGGGTTTGTTTTTCCATAAAAGACAGTAGAGGTTTGAAAATTTTATCTTATTTTCTCAATAGTATTGTGGAGCATAAAACAGCACAAGATTTACAATCGTAGAATATTATGGAAACTAAAAGGACTCGACTGTTCTGGAACTTATAAATAAATTTCCTAGTACAAAATAACAGTTCAGTTGTGCAATTTCTACAACACCAATGAGCCACCAACACCGTGATTTGACATAATTATCAGCGTTTGCTCACCATGCTTGATTTTCTGAAACCAAGAATTCTACATACTCCTATGCATATGCATGCTAAACCATTGGCAGCCACTTAAATTACATATGTTTCACCACACAACCACGGTATTGCAAGCAGGGTTTCCCCCAAAACAAGATGACATTCTCATATCAAAGGAAAAGAATAATATCGCAATAAAATTGGAAGGCATTTGATGAGGATTGAAGTCATATGGGGAAGGAAAGAATATTACATCAAGGTGGGTAATTCTCATTATGTTGTTCGGCCATAAGTTATAATCACAATTACATGGTGAAGTGGCAACCAAACAAGGTTCTGAACTTTACCTTGCATTTTTCATTGCATTGCATAGTTGATTGCAGGACAACAAAGTGAAGCCTTAAAAGTTTCCATCACTATACTCGTTTCTTGAAAATCACCTCTGCAGCTCTGCCTAACTAAAGCTACATTGGGAACAATTTCTTACACCACGATAGAATGTCATTTAATACATCCAGCAAAGCACATATATATCTATACCTTGGAACGGGAGTTGAGCAATATTAAAAAGGGAACAAAAAAGCAATTTCACAGTTGTGGCTTTTCCATGGCATTACAAGCCAACCACAACCAGATTTTTAAAACACCACTTCAGGATTCCCACAATTATTTTGCACGACCACCACCACCCCAAAAAAAGGGGATTACTTCAAGAGTTCCACCTAGATCAACGTGTGCTACAATGTTTGACTCTTCCTTATATGTCTCCCAATTCCAATCCATGAAATCCCATTTGCTCTCACATATGACATATTGGGTCTATTGTTTCTCCTTTGACATAATCTTTCCCAATTCCGATCATTAAACCCCATCTGCTCTCAGATATGACATATTGGCCCTGTTCTTTCTTCTTTGACATAGTCTTTCTTTTTAACAGCTTTCATGTAATCTCATCACAAACTTGTTGGACATGATTTTCTGTTATTCGGAAAGCATCAATTTTTCAAGGACTGATCAACGTTCTACTATTGATAAGAAAGAAATTTATGCAAGAATTGAAAAGAATTACTGAATAATGAACGGGGCTAATGAAGTAACCACTAGTACAACAATCTGAAAGACTTAAAAAGGTTAGATCCTCCCACCCTTTGCAGCCAACGGTTAAACAAATCTAAACAATAATCTGTAAAAAGACATAGAAAAATCTATCTATTCCAGAAAACAAAACACAACGTAAACTGAAAGCAAATGTCCCCCTTCTGTTTCATCCTGGCAGATAGTAGTTTGAGCTATTAACACATTGTTTTTTCCTTTTCTTTTCTTTTTCATTTTTTTTTTGGGGCAGGGGGGGGGAGGGATTTTATTTTCTTTCACATATATCTCACCTACTCGGCTGATGGCTTTTTTTAAAATCCTATCTTTAAAAACTACCAATTACCCATATACAAAAATGGACCTAATACAAAACTACCAATTACCCATATGCAAGCAGGTGCACCAGATTACATACAGGTGTCAAATGGACCGTGCTGCCCGTGGCACGGCATAGCCCAACCTGCCACGGGACATGCCAAACACAGCCATGGCAAACAGTGTTAGGCTTATCCAACAATTCAGATCACACAAGGCCGTGCCACGCACAGCCCAATATTTTTTTGTTATATATATAAGAGTGGGGAGCAGGAGAGGGGGGCAATGGTCCTAATCTATTTTAAAAATTAAATATTAAAAACACCCATATATAACCCCCTCACCCCACACAACACTCTCTCTCTACTTTTTCACAGTATAAAGTGATATTAATATTATACTTACTGATATATTTATATCGATTTTATTAATTTTATC
>JAODPA010067379.1:0-10591 GCA_025585075.1 Nepenthes mirabilis | reverse complement strand
TTAGGTCCTTGTATGATAGAATGGTTTCATTTAGAATCGAAGCTTTCTTATATTTCTCATTCACTCCTTTCCTTAAAATACATTTGAAGCGTTTCCAAATCTAGGTTGAACTTGAGCTAAATTGGTCACCATTCTTTTTAATTTAGATCTTATACAACATAATAGAAGTTAAAAGGTTAAAAGATTGATGGGACTCGCTCTCCGATCTATCATCTGACGCTCAAATAAGTAAATCTTTCTTAAAGAAATTAAAAGATGTAGATCAATAAAAAATATTGGGTTGAAGATGTTTAATATGGGGATTCAATGCTGTATCGCATCTTACCAAGAGATGGCTTGAGAGTTGTACATTTGATAAAGAGTGGCTGACTAGTCTTCATACGAGATCAAAACTTTTATGCCTGTGGAATGCTTTCTCTTTAGCCTTTTTTTCTCCCTCCCTCATTATGGGGTAATGATAGAGTATTTATAGTATTGATGGGTGGCTTTAACCTCTTTTACTGACTATAAAACCATGTTGGATAAGTGCAGCTGGTTTACTTTATCTAATTCAGTCGGTTATAACCGATTTTTCTAATGAGAGTGAGACATGGGACATTATTTGAAGAATTCCAATTTGTTCTGGGGAGGCCCACTCTAAGCTCTGACGTGGAATGATTTTCATTGGACCTCTACTCCATTCGTGGGCCTTGTTATGAATTGGCCCATTAATAGTGATACTCATCACTAGCTCCCACGTCAAGAGGTCTAAATTTTAGCTCCTGACATGCTTATTGATGGGACATATTTTTCATTTGTTTCACTTGCTCATTGTCAGACTAGATCAGGATATGACAAACAATCTTGCTGTCAATCTAAGTTATTATCGACTTACTCTAATTAATGCCGGAGTAGGTCTAGATTAATCAGCCCCAAGTTTACACTAGAGTGAAACTGTGCTAGGCCAAAATCATGCCAAACTGGATTCACGTTGGACTGAATTCACTCTGAACTGGATTCACATTGGACTGAATTCACACTACATTGTATTCTCACTGGACTAGATTTATGCCGGACTAGATTCACATCGGACTGGATTGTGCTGGATTGGATTCACTTCAAACTAGATTCATTCCGAACTGAATTGTGTTGGATTGGATCGGCCTATTTAGGGAAGTGAAGACTGCCTTCAAAATCATGCCGTCCTGACACTAGTCCTATTCGGCTTGCCACGCATCAATCATTGGGCAATGTCAATCCATTAATTCTGATGAAGGTGGCTAGTGTGTCACGTCACTAAGAGGAGCTGACACATGCCACTCTAAACCGTGCAAGGCCTTTTCAAATTATGATTTAATATCAGAATTCTCAACATCATTTCGTTACCTTGAACCCTCGATATTCTGCATTTCTCTTCTAAACATTTCATCTTTCTCTTCTTCCTCAAATCTGAAAAGATTATTTTCATGAGGGTCCTTACACTCAGTATAAGATTCCTTGCGTAGCTTCCTTTATAGTGCCGACTGAGAAGAATAGGGCTTGCTTTCCTTCCAGTGGCTTTATTACCATTTGTAAAGACCACTTAAAGAGTGGTCTTTGTTTTCCCATGGCACACGAATTGAATAAGATTTTTGTGGATATTAGCGTTCATATCTCATGATTTCATGCCAATGCAGTGAGATATTTTTGTAATCTATACATCTTTTTTCACCTTTGAGGGCTAACATTAAATAATAAGGCCGTTAAGGTACTATTTCAATTTTGCTAGAGTAGGGATTGAATTTCGCTTTCTTCTCGTGAATTAAATATAAGTGCGTAATTTATGAATCTGTAAAAAAATAAAAGGACCGCTTTTTCTTTTTGTCTGCTTCAAAATTCAGCCTCCCTAATGAGTGGGGAAAAATACCAAATTCCTTTACCAATAAAACTTTCCGTAGGGAAGAAAACTCGACAAAATTGATGATAGAACTTATATGGGTGAATGCAAACTCATTTAGTAATAAAAAAAAACGCTTATTTTCTGCCAAAATTCTTACACTTACTAAGTGAGAGCCCCAATTGGAGGAGGTAGGAGTAACTGCTTCACCTCTCAAATGGTGCACAAGGAAGGTAAAAAGCGTAATCATAATAGAATCCTCATCAAAATGATGAGCTACTTCACTGAACCATTCTTCTTCTTTTATTGAGATTGGCATCCCAATGTTAGAAAGGATGCAAGGAATAGGTAGTTCAACCTTTATTTCTATCCCTCTAATTGGTCGAATCACAGATGAGGGCATTGGAACTGGGTTGGCCACAGGTGAGGAGCCCCCTACTCCCTTTGCTAAAGCCCCCAGAGAGCTGGAGATCAAGGGTGCTGTAAGTGTTCTTGAAGCTAGTGGACCAACTTGACAAGTTGGTGAATTGGCTCCAATCCGGGAGGAAGTGCTTACTGCTAAGGCGGCCTTGGCCAAAGAAAGAGTGTCTGGTTTTTCTACCGAGTTGGTCCATGTGCCAAAGGAGCCCCTCATCTGTCCTACCAATGTGGACAAAGATGCTACAACGATAGGAATTGAGGTGGCATCCCTACTAGAGACTCCTGTGTCTGATTCGATTACCTCCTTTCATCCAAATCCTAGAGGGAACTGACTGAAATGGAAATCCACTCTGGCATCAGATCAAGTAGCTTCTTTGTCCCATCGAAGTCCGAGAAATCATAAGCCAAATTCAGCATCCACTCCTGCTTCCACGTCCAGGGTGCCTATCAACATTGTAGCTCAGAAAGCACGCTATATTATGGTATGTTTTTTTAAAAGAACTTCAAACTTTTTCTGGAAAGATCGGCCTAATTTTCATTTTTCCTTTCTTGTTGGCAGGATGACAACATGAGTGAAATTTTGAAGTTGTGCTTTCAACAAATGAATATCAGGATCCGACAAGCAGAGAGTGAGGTTCATCTACTGACACAGACACTCATCGATCTGAGCACGCTTGAGGAGATGTAAGAAATGGTCTCCAGCCTTGAAAGTGAGTTGCAAAATGCTAAAGACACTCTAAAGTCGGATGAACAACATCTTGCCGATCTTCAAGTGGTAACATTAGTCTGAGCTCAGAGCTAATGACCCGACTCAGATCGGAGGAGGTGGGTCCTGCCCTTAACGCCAAAGTTTTAGAGGACATCCTTTTGTGTTGATGCATTGCCTCTCTGCTAGATCCTCAATTTCTGGTTGGGTTCTTTAACTAAAGAAACACGGGCGCTTGGTGCCGGTCTAATTGGAAGGATTTTTTTGATGTCGGTAAACCTTCTACATAGCCTCCAGGCAGCTTTCAGTCTTAGTGTAGTTTTTCTTTTCCTTGTATGATATTTTGTATTATTGTAATGAAACAAGTAAAAAAATTTTAATGGAGATTATCATTTATGTGTCGTTTACTAGCTTTGTAATGATGGTCATTACAAATCCCTAAGGAAGCCATGGCCATTAGTATGCTATTATTAAGAGCTTGCTCTTTTAGGAGAATATCACGTATCTCCACATTTGATTCCAATTATGAGGTCATAGGAGACTAAAGGTGCTTGTCATTGTATATAGGAGTCGCCACAAATATGATGAAAAGCCACCTAAGGTTTTGGCGTTCGATCGAGTATGGCCACTTGAAATGATTCTGAGGTTAAAATTCAACCATAAATCGGCCGCTTGGAACAGATCCAATGCTTTAATTTGATCACGCATGGGGCGATCGGAGAGGGTCTAATGTTATCTGACCGTTTTTAGGTTAAAGAGCAGGTGTGTTGTAACTCACCAGACTTATGGGTAGTTTAGGCCGTCTTGATTTTATACAATGTCATTTCAAGCATTCATATGATCTAGTAAACCAATAAAATAGAAAAAATAAATAAACAACTTATTTTGTTAATTTAAACGTGATATGATATACATTCTACCTACCTAAAAATCATTGATAGAATTTTTTTAAGTGGACAACATTCCAGATCCTTGGCATCAATTTGCTATTCGAGGCGCGTAACTTGTACACACCATTCTGGAGAATGACAGAGATGATGAATATGCCTTCCTAATTTGAAAAAGGTTTATTCCTATTAGCGATTTTACCCGTTACTTCTATATTATGCAGGACTAGATCTCTTACATCAAATTGGCGTGCCTTCACTCTCTTGCTATAATAATGAGCAATTCGCTACTGATAGGCTTCCATTTACGCCCTTGCTACTTCCTGGGCTTCTTCTAGTTGGGCAAGATGCTCTCTGAGTCACTGCGTATTGCTAAACGAGTCGAAATTCTCAACCTAGAAGCTAGGTAGTCCAAGCTCTACCAGAATGACTGCCTCAGTACCAAAGTATAGACTGAAGGGTATTTCCTTGTTATAATAATGAACGATTCACTATCGATAGGTTGCCATTCGCACCCTTGCTTCTTCTCGGGCTTCTTCTAGTTGGTCAAGATGCTCTCTGAGTCACTGCATATTTCTAAATGAGTCAAAATTCTCAATCTGGAGGCTGGGTAGTTTAAGCTCTACCGGAATAACTACCTCGGTACCAAAGCATAGACTGAAGGGTTTTTCCCGTGTAGGTTTATTGGGCGTTATTCAGTAAGACTATAATGCTAAGGGTAATTCATCTACCTAGGAGCTCCGAGCATCATCTAATTTGGTCTTTAGCCCATAGAATAGTGTTTAGTTGGTGACCTCTACCTGTTCATTTGATTGTGAGTAAGCCATAGAGGTGTTCGATAGCCGAATACGCAAGTTTGTACAATACTTAGTGAAGTGTTTGCCGGTGAATTGGGTCTCATTGTTAGTTACTATTACCTCAAGGATCCTGTACTACAGATGATACTTTTCCGGACAAACTCTATTGTATTTTGCTCGATTATGTTTGCCAACGGAGATGCCTCAACCTACTTGGTGAAATAATCAATACCCACAATGACAAACTTCCTTTGACTAGATGCTATTGAAAAAGAATCGAGTATGTTTAGTCCCCATTGCACAAATGGCCATGGGGCTTGCAAGGCTCTTAGTTTGGTCGGCGGTTGATGAGGCATACAACCGTATAATTGGTAGTTCTCACATTTCTTGACGAAATTGATAGCGTATTTCTTCATAGTGGGTCCATAGTAGCCTTGGTGTATTATTTTGAAAGCAAGATTATTGCCTCTGATGTATGATCCAGATATTCCAAGGTGAACCTCGCTTAGGATATAGTCGGCTTCTTCTAGTGTGAGACACTTCAAGTAAGGGGTTGAATACCCTCGACAATACATTCTTCCATCAACGATTGTATATCACCCGACTATCTTTTTTATGCCATTAGTTTCTTTCGAGCTTTCTGGTAGGATACCATCAGCATTTTATCGCTAGTAAGGAGACATCCAACTTTTGTTGCTGAAGATTTGTAAAATTTCTTGCTTGGACTCCTCAATACTTAGGATAGTCAAGACTTCTCGTATGCTTCTAGAATACTACTCAGGATCTTTTATCATAGCAGCCCTTGCTAGCTGATTGGCCTTCCTATTATCTGCTATTAGGATGTATACTATCTCCATTTTATCAAATTTATGTGTTATGCTCCTCGCCTTAGTAAGATAGCTTGCTAGCAGAGGGCTCATCGCCTTGAAACTTCCTCAAACTCGGCTGACATTCAGCTTAGAATCGTTATAGACAACCAAATTCTTTGTCGTACATTCCTTAGCCAATTGTAGTCCAGCAAGTAAGGCTTCGTATTCGGAGACATTGTTAGTTATCGGGAATGTAAGATTCAATGAGTATCTTTTTGTCCCATCCAGAGTTTTGAGTACCACTTCAACCCCATTACCGGATTGTGTTGATGACCCATCGACATGTAATCTCTATCCGACCGGAATCTTCGCTGGCCATTTGAGCATCTTTAACCAAGGTCATAGTTTTAACCACAAAATCGGCCTGCACCTACCCTTTAATCATCAGTCTTGGCTTGAACTCTATGTCAAATTCACCCAATTCAATAACCTATTTGACTAATTGTCTCGATACATTAGACTTTTACAATATTCCCCTAAGGGGTTGATTTGTCAGGATGACTATTGTATGAACTTGGAAGTAGGGTCTTAGTTTTCCAGTAGAATAGACAAGAGCTAGTGTAACTTTTCGGACTGTGTATAATAGATTTCTACGTCTGACAGAGTTTTACTAGCGTAATAAACTGATTGTTGTACATTTGATTTTTGTCAAATCAAGACTGAATTTAGCTTTATCTTAGAAGCCATTAGATATAAATATTGTTCTTCACCCTCATTTGGTGATGCAAGGAGGGGAGGATTGGCCAAATAGTCCTTCAATTCTTGAAAAGTTGCCTGATAGTCATTTATCCATTGGAAGCCATTTGCCTTCGTTTCTCTCAAAGTCTTGAAGAACGGGGAATATTTTTCAACCGAATCTACTAAAAAATATAAATGTGCCGCAAACCTTTCGATGAGTCTTTAGACATCCTTCACAGTCTGCAATGGGCTCATATCCATGATTGTCTTTATTTTCTTCGAGTTGGCCTCAATCCATCGCCGGGAGACTATAAATCACAAGAACTTACCAAAGAATATTTCAAAAATACATTTAATTTGATTTAACTTCGTGTGATACTTCTAGAGCATTTCAAAAGTTTCGCTTAGGTCTCAGATATGGTCACTAATGGTTTTACTTTTGACAAACATATCATCCATATAAACCTCAATATTTCGACAAATCTAAGTTTTAAACATTTTATTTATGAGTCACTAATATGTAGCAGCCGCATTCTTCATATCGAAAGGCATAATTTTTTAACAATACGTCTACTAGTTGGTCATGAAAGAAGTGTACTCCTCGTCTTCCAGATTGATTCTAATCTGGTTGTAATGTGAATATGCATCCATGAAACTAGGCAACTCATGCCCAGATATAGAGTCTATCGACAAATTGATCATGAATAGTGGAAAGCTATCTTTCGGGCATGCCTTGTTTATATTAGTGAAGCACATCTGTCACTTCCCATTACTTTTCTTCATAAGAACTACGTTAGATAGTCAATTTGGATACTGTATTTCTCTAATGAAACCGACATCAATAAACTTTTTTACTTCCTCCCGGATAGGAACGAGTTTTTGAATTGAGTAATTCTTTTGTTTTTGCCTAACGAGTTTGTGACCGGAATTGAGGCACAATTTGTGGACCATCATTCAGGTTAGAATCTCGGACATATCAGTGAGTGGCCATGCAGAGACATATAAATTCTATTGGAGGAAAGTGATTAGTTGCTCATGCAATGGTCTAGTTATTGTACCTCTAATTTGTATTCACTTATTTGGATTGTTGGGTTCTAGTGGGACTAGATCCATTGTCGCACTGGATTGGGTTTGTTACAAAGTTACTTCATCTCGATAGTCAAATTCTTCGATCGACCGGTTAGGTGACCTAGGACAGATAATAATCCGACCAGTCACTTAATCGCAGAGAACTTCTTGCACACCACATGGTGTTGGAAATTTTATTTTTAAATGAGGGATGGATGTTACTACCCCAAATATCGATAGACAAGGCTGACCCATAATTGCATTGTGAATTGAAGGTAAGTCAACCTCCAAGAAGGTAACTATGCGAGATGCTATCGTGGGGTATGCGCCCAAAGTGACCTCTAATTGAATGGTTCATTGGACAGATATCGGTTTATTATCTAGTCCGTATAGAAGTCCGTCGGCTAGTTTTAGTTGTCTTTTTTTTAATCCCAATTTGAAATATGCATCAAGCTAAAGCAAATTGTTGGAACTTTCATTGTTAATAAATATTCATTTCAGTTGGTAATCCATACCACCATCCGGAATGAGTGTTGTTACAACCAAAAGATCTGAATAGGGAACTTGTACATGTGATATGTCATTTCCACTAAAACTAATCACATTGTCCCTAATTTCTATCCTTGGTTTCTTGTTATCTGTAGCAGCCTCCAACCGGTTGAGATGATGTATCTTGGTTGGCTTGGACGCTATCGTGTTCACTACTCCGGCTGCTACTCAACTCTTTGGCTGCTGTTGCTCTTGCCCTTCTTTCTCTATCCTGCCCGAGGCTTGCCCTGAGTTTTTCAAGAATTTGGTAAGATGCCCTCTCCAAATGAGATCTTCAATCTCTCTCTGTAAAGTTCTACATTCCTGAGTGTTGTGGCCCAAAGCTCGATGGTAATGACAAAATTTTGTCTAATTTCCTTACTTTGGGTTCTTTACAGGCTTTGGCTACTTGGGAAATTTCTCATCTCAAATTTGCATGATAATATTTGTCTGGGAACCGTTCAAAAGGGTGAAATTCAAAAGCTTGAACTCCCTATGACCTCTCGACTCAACTCTAGGCTACTTCCTGGAGTTTTTGGAATCAAATTTATCTTCATTTCTCTTCATTTCAGTCGATGGTCCTTATTGGGGGATCCACACGACCTGACTTTTTTGTTTCATTAGCTTCTTCTACTGCCATATATGCATGAACAATGGCTACTATTTCGTGAAAGGTTTGTGGATCTTTGTAGGCCAGATATCTAAAGAACTCACCCAGCTCCAACGTTGATATAAAGGTACTCAACTTTATCTCGTTGGTGAGCCGAGGAATCCATTGAGCTTTTGCAGTGAATCTGGTTAAAAAACTCTTCAAATTTTCATTTGGCTCGTGTTTAATACATGCAAGGTATCAAGGTTATTTTTCAATCCCTTGCTGGAGGAAAATTGGGAAAGAAAGTTGTCAGCCAACTCCTAGAAAAACCGAATTAAATTTGACAGAAAGCGATAGAACTAAGTTTTAGCATCTCCCTTTAGAGTCAAAGGAAAGTATTGACACATCATCATTTCGGCCAGACCCTAAAAACTCAAGAGCATACAGAAGTGGTTTAAATGATCCATCAGATCAGTGTTTCCATCATAGGCATCCATGAACGTCATCTTAAACTTATGAGGGAGCGGTCGTGTTTGGATCTCAATTTTAATTTGAGATCTCCTTAAATTTGCAATGTGTCCCTTAGCATTCCCTCGGAAGATATGTTGCCAAATTTTTTTCTACTTTTTCCTCCACTCGAGGAATAGCTGCAGACCTTTTGGTTGAGGTAAGTCCTCAACTCTGTTTATTGTGTTTAGTATCGAAATGGATAGATGCTCTTGCCTGCTGGCAGAATGTTATAGGAGGCTTCCTCTTGCTTCGGAGGCCTTCGCTCATCTCGAGAATAATGAGAATTTTGCCATTTTGGGCTTTCATCAAGAAATTTAGGGCCCAATCGGCCTTCCAATCGCGATTGGCCTCCTTCTCTGTCACTGGAAATCACTCATGCCCAGTCATTAGGTTGTTGTAACCGCCTGGTTGGTCACGTCTTTTTCTTATTCTTTCTCTTGGAGGTTTGAGTACGTGAAGTGGAGGAGTGGAGTGAGCCCCCGACTTCTCGTGACCCAACTGGGTGTAGAGGGTCTCAAGCGCTTTGGATATATGGTCCATCCATGTATTCATTGTTTGCATGAGACGCGTATGCCGGTCTTCCCCATGGCTACCTACAGGAGGGTCATGGCCAGGGGAAACGTTTTCCTTGGTAGGAGCGCTCATATGTATCTAGGTGTTAACCATCTTTGCTTTTAGATATTTGGTGGTAAAGTTGGCCCTTTGGTCGCTTCTTACAGACGGCATAATGATGCATTTTCAAATTCTGGTTGAATTTGAGTTAAATTAGTCACCGTTCCTCTTAATCTGGATTCTGTACAATATAACAGAAAATAAAATGTTAAAGAATTGATGTGATTCGCTATCCGATCTATCCTCTGATACTCAAATTAATAAATTTTTCTTAAAGAAATTGAAAGATATAGATGAATAGAAAATAATGAGTCGAAGATGTTTAGTATAGGGATTTAATATTGTATCGCATCTTGCCGAGAGATGGTTTGAAAGTTATGCATTTGATAAAGAGTGGCTTATTAATCTTCATACAAGACTGAAACTTTTATGCCTGTGGAGTGCTTTTTCTTTAGATTTTTTTTCTCTCTCCCCCACTGTCGAGTAATGATAGAGTATTTGTAATGTTGATGGGCGATTTCAACATCTTTTATTGGCTGTAAAACCATATTTGATAAGTGCAGCGGATTTACTTTATTTGCTTTAGCCGGTTGTAGCCGATTTTTTCAATGGGAGTGAGACATGAGACGTTATCTGAAAGATTCTAACTCGTTCTAGGGTGGTCTACTTCAAGCTCTGACGTGGAATGATCTTCATTGAGCCTCTACTTCATTCATGGATTTTGTTATGCATAGGCTCATTAATGGCGGTACCTATCAATATTCATATGAGCAATTCTCATTTTTATAGAAATGAAATCATGTAATTTGATATATATTAGATTGTTTAGCTTTTATCGAGCAATGAAATCATATTTTATGAGCTGTTTTAAATATTTGAACTTTATTCAACTCATTTTTATCCAAAAGACAATGAAGTTCATTACTTTGGTACTAACACTATAAAATTTTATTTCATTCTCACTCCAATTTTTCATTGGTTTAAGAATTTCATCCTTAGTAGTGGACTTTTTTTTTTTTATATAATTTGGTTTAGTATATATAGTTTGAGTCATTTTTTGGGAAATTGT
>JAODPA010067378.1:0-10591 GCA_025585075.1 Nepenthes mirabilis | reverse complement strand
TATATCTGACTAAACAATTATTTAAAAACTCATCACCTATTTGATTATGTATGTTAGTCTTAATAATATTTATTATTGGGAACACACTCTTCAATATTGTAGTCGTTACTGGTAGAATTAATGCCAATTTCAAGAATAGAAATAATTAGATATATATTATGTTTGTTGTTCCCACTAACTTTGTAAAAAGATCTTGAAACTCAATCACAAAATTTTTGAACTTAATGAATATCAGAAATATAATTTCAAAGTTGATAACAAAATGCCAAATGGTCAACGTTAGAAAATTTACTCGGATAAAATTGAGCTAATTTAACTAACTTCTGCATGTTTAAAGCATAATATGAGTCCATAAAATCCAAGCATGTCACATAAATAAGCAACTCGATATTTGCTTTATTAATATGTTTCTTAAGCTCTTAAAGTTACTTATTGACTATGATGTGTATTAATTTTACGCAATACCCATATAAATTTGTGATTTCAGGTACATTATATTGTGATTTTCTTGAAATAATAAATAAATTATCCATTTTTAAAAATAAAATTTTATATTTATTACGTAATGTAGAAATATCAGTCAAAAGAAAATTTTGTCTTTTATCTGTCATATATTATAGCCATTGCTTAGTCTTCTTGACAAGGAGCATTGCATTGCAATATTTTGATCTTTCTTCTACAAAACAACATTTAACTTGCTTTGTGATTGCTAATTTTTATCATAATTAATATAAGTTGACCATAAAATCAAATATTTGCAAACAATTTTGTAAATGGTGCACTTTGACTATTTGTTTTGAATATGCCCTATCTCTTATAATATTTTTTTAGCACATCAATTATAGCAGAAAACAAGACAATAAAATTTGTAAGTATTCTATAATGAGTTCCCACTTGATTATCTCATAACATAATAATACAAGCTAAACCTCTTGATTATAGTCTTTAAAACCCATGACCAGCCCTCTACAATTCCACTAAATGAATGATGTCATTCTTCTATACTTAATCTACTAATAGTAAATAGAGACCATACTTAGCCCCTAAACAACTTAGTCATCTTGCTTATTCATCATAGATTCAACCAATTTAATGTATAAAATATATAATTAATCTTCTCTTTATATTTGATCGAGTATTGGATTGGACATATGCTTATCTGAATCTACCTTCAGATCATTTTTATTATATGTATATATATACACACACACATCCTGATAAGACTATTTTTCTGATTAGATATTTGTTTTGGAGACCTACGATTTGAGTATGAGACTATCACTGAAATTTGATATTGGATTCTATCTTGGATTTGATGATTGGATTTTGATAACGGCGATTTGGATTTATATTTGTTGTCTGATTTGACATTTGTTTTGAACCCTTCTCTCTAACTTATTGGACATGTTTGTTTTATATATGATATTTGCGGAGTTTTAGACTCATATTTTATATTTTTATTCCTTTAGAGTAGAGGATTGGGCCATGTAGCAGGAGTTGATTGAAATTTGGCATGATATTGCTCATTCTGGTGAGTTTTGTATTTGTTTAGATATAATTGACATCAAGTGTATCTGTATCGTTATGTATTGGATTCTATTTTGGACTATCTGTGGATATTCAAGTCAGCCAAATCCAGGCCTTTGGACAGTACATTATGTTGGGGCAAAAGGGTCGATCGGACACAGTGACACATCGTCACACCATGCCACACGTAGTGTAAGAAAAAGAACAGAAGCATACAAGCGTTTTATGTGGAAACCCTTATGAACTAAGTAAAAACCACGGGAGTAGAGTCGACAATAAATCTACTATGTGAAAAATAAGTTACAAACCTCCAAGATGGAGTATAAGCTACACACCTGAGAATAACAAAGAAAAGCCTCACCGGAGTAAACGGGAAACTCTCTACTCTTTTACTCTCTGTTTTTCTTTCTTCTCCTTCTCACTGGTGGTGCACTCCTCTCTTGTTCCTTCACCCTTGGATTTTCCCTCTTTGCACTTTACTGTGCACAAACTCTCTCTACCTCACGCTCTGTGTCATACACATCGCAGCTTAGCCAGCGTGCGTATATATATAGGATCTACCGTACCAGAACAGAGGCAATATTCCATACAATGACAGGATCCGTCCTTTCCAACAATAGGAATATGCCCTGCCAAAACCGACTCCCGCATATCTGCCTGAGATCATGCGTCTCCAGAGGATCTTCTGAACTGGCACCCGATTTCCAAATTGGAAATCCATTCTTGCCAAAAACCGGCATTCCTGCCAAAATGCATTCCCGCATTTTCCACTCCGAAAATGCTCTTCGGAAATCCTCTCCCAATTTCCTTTTCAGCCTTATCCGGTCAACCTTCCATTTACCGGATTCGATCAACCTTCCATTGACCGTACTCAACAGCCATCCGGCCAACCTCTCTGTTGGCCGTCTTCTGCTACCATCCGGTCAACCTTTCCCGTTGACCGTCTTTTGCCTTCCAGCCAGTCAACCTCTTGTTGACCGGATTTGTCTTTCAGCCGCTCAACATCCGTTAATTGGCTAATGTTCTCCGAATTTTCAGCAAATGAATTCCATCATTTGCTCTCCGGAAATCCTCCGATGACGAACCGGTTTGTTGAATCACCCACAAGGGAGTGACTTATCCCAACACATTAAATATTGCTCGGTTTATTTCATTATGTACATAAACTATTATTATTGTTTGGTTATTTCTCTTACGACTGTCAGAGCAGATTAAGATTGCTTTATTCGGACAGTTGTCCGATGAGGTCTTGTACAAGTGAAGTTTGGATCCTATGTGTGTTTGATCGTCATACTCGGTTTAGAATTTATTTAATTACTATTTAAAATTTAATTATTTATATAATTGACCTATTTAGTTCGAGTTCATGACAGTCTAATGTTACAAAAGTATTAGCACATGGAACCGTCAATGAATTATCATCATATTCATCATCAATAGAAGTTTCTGAATTAGACTCATCATCTAAATCTGATTTCAACAAATTAACTCCTGGAATAGTGGGACATTCATCATCATAATCATCATCAGTAGGATTGGCTGAATTCGATTTATATTTAGTGCTTTGTTGTTGAACACCTTTATATTGAACATCCTTGAAATCTGATTTTGTTGGTAACCCTAGGAAATTATTATTACCATTAAGTTTCTCGTGCATATCCATACAAAATACATCAGAAAAATGAATTTCCAAGTTGTTGCAAATGTTCATTCCATTGAGAACTAAATCAGCAGTCATTTCTTCTTGACTAGATTGGTACTGAATGAAGGGTGACACCTTACTTGAACATGGGATGGGCATTATCTTAAACAATTTCACTGCACTGCTGGAGCAAAAAATGAATTCTAATTATTCAGAATGGTCCTTAAAGACAAGATGCACTGAATTTAGATTAGCATAGAGCAATCATCACAGATCATACTAAGTGATCAAGTGACAGATTAGAAAGCAAATGTTATCAGATGAGCATCTGAAGAAATTATGTTCCCAGATGAGCGTTCATTCGAGGAAAACCATATCAATGATCCCAGAAGATGCAGAGCAATTGTAAACCCAAAGGAACAGTAGATTGAGATGGTGATTTCCAGATCAGCAATTGATGACTTGAATTTACCAAGAATCATAGTGTTGAGGTTCGACATCCGGATCCACCCGATCCGGTAGCAGCGGAATACCGGAGCCCCGTCATCGTTAGCAACCATTTAGTAGGAACAAAGAACGAAGAGATGCACAGCATTTTTTTTACGTGGAAACCCCTTCTCACCTAAGGGGAAAAACCATGTAAAAAAAGTGTTGTGCATTTCTTCGTTCTTTGTTTCTACTAAATGGTGGCTAACGATGACGAGGATTCGGGTATTCCGCTGTTACTGGATCGGGTAGATCTGGATGTCGAACCCTAATAAGTGGTATCAGAGCCAGGTTGTGAGCCGTCGGTTGGATGGCATTGTTGGCGAAGAATGCACCGTTCAGTGTGGAGCAGTTCAATGGGCAAAATAATTTCATCCTTTGGTAGGAAAAGGTGAGGAATATTTTGACCCGGGAAGGGACGGTAAAAGCTCTTCGGAAGAGGGAGAAGAAGCCGGAGAACCTGACGGAGGAGGAGTTGCAAGATAGGAGGGATTTTGCTAATTCCACGATCAAATTGTATCTTATGGATAATACGCTCCAGGAGGTCCTCGGTCTGTTAGACCCGGAGAAGGTCTGGGAGAAGTTGGAAAGTCGGTATAAGTTAAAATCCTTAACAGTCAGGCTACATATGAAGAAGCCGTTTTATAGCCTACGGTTGTCTGACGGTGAGAGTTTTGAGAAGCACTTGGACGAGTTCAACTGGCTGGTGACGCAGATGTCAGCCCTTGATGAGGAGATTAATGAGGAAGATAAAGCGTTGGTGTTGTTGGCGTCCTTAACGGCCTCGTACGATCATATTGTTACGACGCTACTGTTCGGAAAGGACACGTTGAGATTGGACGAGGTCATAGCTCCCCTACTTATGAACAAGTCAAGGCGGAGGAAAAGTGGTGAGGCCTCAAACTCTCGGCCAAATTTGCTTGTGGCGAGCAGCAGTTGGGGACGAGGAAAATCAAGGGAACGAGGCGGAGGCGGCAAAATGGAAAGGAGCAACAACCTGAAGAGTGAAAAGAAAGGAGAAAAGTGCACCACCGGTGAGGAAGAAGAGAGAAAAACAGAGAGTGAAAAGAAAGGAGTGTTTTCTGTTTACTCTGAATAGGTTTTTCTTTGTTATTCTTAGGTGTGTGGTGAATACTCCATCTCGGGGGTTTTGTAACCAATTTTTCACATAGTGGACTTGTTGTGGATTTTATATCCCGTGGTTTTTCCCTTCGATTTATGAAGGGTTTTTCACGTAAAACTTCTTGGTGCTTTTCTTCCCTTTTCCCTTCACTATGTGTGGCTTTGTGTGATTGTGTCCAACCGGCCCCTTCTGCCCCAACACATAGATCCACACTCCCAAATCAACGAATACAGATTGCAAGTATCCAGAATGAATTCAAGTACTACAGCATATCATTCAATATAGCTACATAGAAGATAAACTAAGCCTGTTGAGGTGCATATTGCAAGACTTTCACTAATTGATCACCACCACCGTATTTTTTTAGAAACAGGTCCAGAGATTTCGGAATAGAGAAGACATTTTTATCATCATTCTTGTGGATAACTGCTCTTGTAATTGTGGCTGACATTTATATCACAGATTTCACAGGTTCAGACTAATTGTTGCAGATACAGATGGAAGAAGGAATTCACCGGTTTGAGACCAATGTGAACAGCATGGAGTTCTTGATACAATTTGCTGCTGCTGAATCTGAGGAATCAAAATGCTAAATTGTTGCTCATTACTGCTCTTGTAATCAATCTTGCTTCAGATTTCACAAAAAACAAGAATTCAGAACATAAATTTCGGAATAAGTGCTGTTGTAATGCAAATGCAGAAGTTCCAAACAAATCTGTTCATTGCAGTACCTTCTGCGATGGAGTTTCTATCTATCTTGGGCTTTTTCTTTTTGGTTTTTAAGTGTTTGATTTGTTGGAATTAAAGTTGGCCTTTTGATTGAGCTATCTCTGAAACCAATTGTGATGAAGTGACTTGGTTTTCTAAAAGAAATCTGAAAATTCAGATTAGAGACGAAGGAAGACTGACTTGCTGAGTAGAGAACTGAGACAATAGAGATGAGAAGGGAAAGAAATTGACAGAAGGAGAGAAAGGAGGAAATCAGACTTCATTACAATATTCAATGTATGTAAATTTTGTTGGGTTTTGTCACTTCCTTATGGGCAATGCAATAAACAGATGTGTCATTAAAAAATCGCACAGGCCTTGTACGAAATTCGGAGTATTGCAAATTGATTGCAATAAATGACCAGAATGACCATTTGCCGGAGTGGACAAATTTCGGAGTGACAATTTGTCGGAGTAGGCAAATCTTGGAGTAGAAGGATTCAAAGTGTTTGCGTGCGTGAAGATCAGAAGAGCAACAAGAATGCTACTCTAGGACCGACCGACTGGAAAGAAGAAAGTCGATCGGCCGGTCAGCATGAAAGGCAACCGGCCAGTAAGAAGCCATCTAGAAAAGTCGGCCGACTAAGATGAGATGTAGCCGACCGGCTGGGAAGCAGGAGGTCAGCCGGCCGGACAGCAAGTTGTAATGGCCAAAGACACTAGTAACGACCAAGGATACTAGATGATGGCCGAGGATACTAGTTGATGGCCAAAGACACTTCACGGCAGAGGATATTAGGTGATGGCCGAGAACAGCTTGTCTGAAAAGTTGGCAATTGACTTTGTAGAGCAGTTCACTTTTCAGAGTTGGTAGGCTTTACAAAGCAGATAGCTGACCTGCAAGGCATGTGCCATCTATGCAAAGTAGGTTGACCTATAGAGTATGCGCCGTTTGGCGAAGCGCGGGAACTAGTAAAGGTGCAGAAAATGACAAAATTGGTGTGATAAAATATCTAAAAGATCAGGCCGGGTGAGCATATAGGATTTGGAGCCGAGGTCATTATAAAAGCGCACCAGTGAGCGAGTAGTGGTAGCAGTAGAACGTGGAAGAAGAGTGGAATGGAGCAGAGTACGGAAGAGAGCTCTCGTCGTTCACCATCTGCCGCCACATTTGTAAAATCAGTGAGCGAAGAATACCACAAGTGAAATGAAGGAGATAAGAAAAATAAAGAGATAAGAGGAAGAGAGTTTCCTTACTCTGAAAATTATTTTTCTTTGTTCTGTCTCGGGTGGTTACCTGTATTCTGTCTTAGGGGTTATTTGTAACCGATTTTACATACTGAATCTTTTCGGAGTTTGTCCCGTGATTTTTTCCTTGATTGATAAGGGTTTCCACATTAAAAACGTTGTGCATTCTTTATTCCTTGTGCCTACTAAATCGGTGGCCGACGGTTGACAGGGGGATTGGGTTTTCTGTTACGCCAGATTGTGTGTGAATCTGGGCGTCGAACCCCATCAAATTTATTACAAGTCCCCTATTCTATGCCACTCGGTTCCTATTTCCCAGGCTCAAAAGAAACACAATTCAATCAACAACTTCCCTATAAAATAAAGCAAATTGATTGATTACACAACTCATCACATGGATTGCCTTGCTTGCAATGCTGAAATCACTATCTGAATTAGTTGGAATTTGCACATAACTTGCTGAAGCACATGCCTCTCGATAATGCAATTGTATTGAATTGCTGAGTTGCCAGATTCGAAATGGCTGGCGCATCAATCTTCTTGAACAACTTGATGCTGAATCAGCCCCTTTTGCACTTAAAAAATGCTGATTTGCTGTTAACGGAAGATGCGTTCCCAACTGAGGCTCAGCAGACTGCATCATAGCCAACAGGAGAGCAGAATACTTCAGCAGTGGCACGAGACAGCAACCAGCTTCTTGGCACTAATCAGCAATTGGGGAATAATATGTGTTGCGTCCCGGGTCCGCGGTTGCCGTATAGATTAGGGAGCCTTCAGATTCCTGAGCTCACGGTGGCGTCAGGAGTAGGGTCCGGTCTCCGTCTCTATGAACTTGGACCTGCGCAACACAAACAACAAACAAGAGGTCAGAGGCCGACGGGAGTTGTCCCCCGTCGACACTCCGGCGTTCAAGTCAGATATCTTTCGAAATAAATGGAGGAATGCATGCATAAGATGCGAGATTGAGGGGAGTGTGAGAGGGATGTGATTGGAGGCTTGAGTTCCATGAATGCGCCCGGCAGAGGGGCGGCTTACCTATGCACCCGCGGAGGGCGGCTTAGGTGAAATCCCTCCTGGGGGTGCGCCCGTTGAGGGCGGCTTAGAAGTGCTCGTGGGCCATAGTAATAGTGGGAGATCTCCCGATATGCGCTGGAATGAGTGCGTGGTCTGTTGGGCCCATTCAACCAGATCGCCCTAGTGGGCCGTCGAGTACGGGTTTCATTGGGACCAAACGGGGCTACTAAATAGGCCAAACGGCCCTGCTCGGCGCTTTTGGGCGGAGCGTGGTATGGCGCCTCATTTAACGATCTGCTGCCGGGTGACTTTTCGAGGTGCTTCGCTCCCGTTCTATCCAAGGGTCTTGAGCGCTATTTGAGAGGCTTCCCCTCGCCCCGCTGTCGACACATTTGGACGACGCTCTCGGAGAGTTCTGCGACGCTGGGCTTGGCCGAGGACATCAGGAAGTTCTGGGCGCCTTCAGTGAAGGGCTTGGCGGTCCCCTTTGACCGGGTTCGAAAGACGACATCCGGACGCCAAAGTTGAGGCTCGCCATCGTCCTCTATCTGCTGAGGATCTCGGGTTTCCAATTTAGAGGGAGCTTTCGGGCTCTACCTTCGTTGAGGAGCTCTGGGCTCTGCTTCTGGGAGGACATTGCGGTGGGAACAGGCCACTATTTAAAGGGGGCCTCATACTCTGTTTTTAGGTAAGAATACGAGGAGGAAGGGTGGCTACTGTAGCGTCGTGCCTCTCGATTAGGGGAAATAGCGATTGCGTGCCATTGTTGGTGAGCTCCATGCTCGATCTGGCGCAAATCTGTGGAGGAATCGCAGGACGTTGTTGCTGGGAGAACGCCGTGTCCTATTTCAATGGCGATGGGAGCAGAGGGAGAGTTGACTGCCGTCATTAGAAGAACTCGGCGCTCTACTCAGACAGGAATAGGAGCGGAGAGAATGGGGTGCCACTGACAGAGAGCTTCGTGCTCGGTTTGGTAAGGCTTGGCGGGCACTGCTACTCGAAGGATTTCAAGCTCAGTTCCACAAGGACAGAGGATCGTGCCTTGTTTCTAGAAATGGGAACGGAGGAGCAGATCTGTTTAGCTCACCAATGGTTGAAAGGAGTCGATTTCCATTACTGTGGAATTTTTCTCTTTGCTTTGACAAAAATGGGAGTTGAGAGAGAGAGAGAGAGAGGCGCCTCTGGTGTGAGGGCTTCAAGCTCTCCCGAGAACGAAGACGGATGGCCTGGAGAGTAAGGAAAATGGGCATCACCTTGTCAGAAGGTTTTTTTCCTCCGCTTTTTTCTCTCCCGTTCCCGTACAGGGGCTGGTCCCTTTAACAGGAAGGGGATGAATGTTTTCTCTCCAAAACGGGCCCAAAATTTCTGCCAAGAATGATCTTTCCGCCAAAACGAAAACATTCCCGCCTTTGTGAGACTTCTTTGGTACGTCTCTATTTTCGGGTTGGCCGCAATGCCGGACCCAACACTATGTATTATAAAGGTACTTATGACAGCCATATCATAACCGGATTCTCAACTGTTCTTGCATACTAATGGACTCCCTCAACAATTTTTAGAATTTTTGAACAATTATTATGAACATAAATAAATGACCTTAAATCCAAGAAATTTAAGGAACAAAGTTTATCTTTGCAAGCCAAACATCAAAGGGGACATAGATTAACATATGCGTGGAGCATAAGAACATAAATATCAGATTTTAAACAAATGTGAAGAAGAAATTTCAGCAAAAAAAACGAGGAACTAGGCTTCAAATTTACTTTAATCAAATTACAAGGATATTTCTATGTTTTTTTTCTTCAAAATCTCTTCCATTTTACTTCTCCTCTAGTCTCTTCTTTGTAAAAATCTTACCAAAATAAGACAAAAAGAGACGAGTCTTACTTATACAAGAAGATTGACACACATACATTAGTCATATAACTATCAGGTGTCGAAATTATATCAACCAGTACATGTACAACTCCTCATGCACCCATTTAAGCGCAATGAATCTGCCAAATGCATATGTGCACTTCCTCATGCACACCAAGCATGTGTCATAACCCCAACTGAGCACGAGTGTGACTCATGTATTCATCAGCAGCCATATACAAGCGGTCTAACATTTAGAATTTTATCTAAATTTGTAAGTAGTCATACTAATTTATTTAATAACTTCGAATTCAAATGTGATTATTTTAAAATCAGTACTTAAGTATTATATTAAGTTTTTTATAAAAAAAAATAAAAAATTTAGGGACATTTTAATGTTTTGAGAAGACTAAAATTCTGAATTATAATTAAAATTAGGAGATTGCATGAAAGAAATCTCTTTGAAACCTATCCCTTTTCCCTACTATTACTTATGTGGTCTTGTCCTGTTAAACTCAAATTTTGAAAATTTCCCATCTCCTCTTACGTCAATTTGGTATCAAAGCTATGCCTAGTTTTCTTAATTTTTAATATTTTATTATTCAAGTTTCAATTAGTTTTGGTATAGAAGTACATGTATTACATGAGAGGACTGAATTTCACGATTTCTTTATTAATATATGGGTAAATCTAGTGACGAAAAATGGCTTTCAACATTGAATTGGAAAAAAATGTCAATTTGCTTCATAGTTAAGCAAAAGCAAAATGACATCAACAATGCAAAATCTTAATATTTTCAGGGGCAATGAATTAATAATAAAATTTTGAACAAAAAAGTGCGGATCACATTGTTGCCACATTAATTACTGTAGAGTATCCTTGCAGAAAAATAAATAGCAAAAATTAGGAATTTAGAATAAGAGTTATTCCAATATTAACAATAAGAGTCATAATATAATAATAAAATTATCTCTATATGACTTGGT
>JAODPA010067377.1:0-10592 GCA_025585075.1 Nepenthes mirabilis | reverse complement strand
GTGAATTTTGATTAGTCATAAGATTAGCACGAATTGTTATATAAAAAACCTTTGTGTTGCGTCTTTGGATCCCGACTCTAGTCAAGACGAGGATCCGACAACAACATAAAAAGTTCACTTGTGCAGAAAGAGGCGAGAGACTACGAGGACTATAAACGAGTGATAAGACGAGGACTAAAGCTGAGCGATGGGACGAGGATCAATACATAAGTGTTTTTACGTGTGTATTTAGGTGGAAACCTTCTCTGGAATGAGAAGGAAAAATCACAGAACTTTAGTCCGAGAACCGCTTCCACTATGTTGTTTTTGAGTACAGGGATTTACAATACACACTTAGGTGCAACAGGTNTTTATGACAAGTTATATGTATATATACTATTATTATAGATAAATAAAAATAACAATTGTAAGTGAATTTTGATTAGTCATAAGATTAGCACGAATTGTTATATAAAAAACCTTTGTGTTGCGTCTTTGGATCCCGACTCTAGTCAAGACGAGGATCCGACAACAACATAAAAAGTTCACTTGTGCAGAAAGAGGCGAGAGACTACGAGGACTATAAACGAGTGATAAGACGAGGACTAAAGCTGAGCGATGGGACGAGGATCAATACATAAGTGTTTTTACGTGTGTATTTAGGTGGAAACCTTCTCTGGAATGAGAAGGAAAAATCACAGAACTTTAGTCCGAGAACCGCTTCCACTATGTTGTTTTTGAGTACAGGGATTTACAATACACACTTAGGTGCAACAGGTTGAGGACCTCGTGTATGAAAACTCGAAGATTTCCTCTTACAACTCAAGCCCCTTGGTTTCTCTCTCCCTGGTTTTCTTTCTTTTCTCTATTTCTATGCTGAAGGTTGCAAGAGTAATGCGGGGATCCATTTGTTTGGTGAACAGTTAAGGTATTTGTGGTGGTTGAGCTTCTCGTGAAATCCGTCCACGTGGCGTTGGTGTGTGCCAGGAGATTTGCCACCAACTCTAAAAGTTCCTCTTGTCTCGTCAGGCAGGTTGTGTGCGTGGCTGTTCCACGTGACGTCCTCTCTACTGGCCACGTGCTGCGCAGATCATCATTTCCTTTACAGTCTGACTGACCAGCCACTGAATACTTCACATGTGGACCCTGTAAGCCAGGCAGCGCCCGAGATCCACCATGGGCCCGCGGCCCATAGTGACTTTGCCAGGAGATTTGCCACCAACTCTAAAAGTTCCTCTTGTCTCGTCAGGCAGGTTGTGTGCGTGGCTGTTCCACGTGACGTCCTCTCTACTGGCCACGTGCTGCGCAGATCATCATTTCCTTTACAGTCTGACTGACCAGCCACTGAATACTTCACATGTGGACCCTGTAAGCCAGGCAGCGCCCGAGATCCACCATGGGCCCGCGGCCCATAGTGACTTTAGGCCCACTACATCCCACGGGCCGGTTCACGTGGCTGGGCTTTTTGGGTCTTTGTGACTTTTGGGCCTATTTCTCTGGAGGTGGACCTTTATTGTGGGCCTTGAGTAACTGTACCCAATACTAGCCTCTCATGCCAGGGCCGATTTGCAGTCGCGGCTTGGCATGTCTGTTATGGCCTAGTAAGCTGTCATACCACTCGCCTCGAGATGCGCCTAGTCTTGTCTTGCTCTGGCGTTGCATCTTTCCCAAGTTGTCACGCCTTCCCTAGACAGTCAGGCAAGCTTTTCAGGCGCTGCAGTTACTGTGCTGCATTGGGACTATGGATTTCCTTTCCGTGTAAACGACGCTCACGGGGAGATGTGCCTCATTCAATGCGGGTTGGGGGCCAGCCTGCCTATAAATAAGCGGTCTTCTCCGTTGGCGTGGGTCATTGCTTGATTGATGCAAGGCCTTGCCTCACTCTGCTTCCAATGGGAATCTGTGAAAGAATTGGGTGGACTAGCTAAAGACTTGAAACTTCTGATGAAGACTGTCTTTACGCCTCTATCAGGGGCGATTTCTCACACTAGTGAGGGTAGCTTGGCCACTCTACTGTCATCGTGTGCCTCCCTGTAGGCCGTGGTGATCTCCCATGTAGCGGAGGATCGTGGACGAGCCTTCACGGGGAACTATGTCTCTAGTGCGGGCTCCGTCCATGGCCTCCACTTCATTTGAATCTCCACCAGCTGGAGAGGAGGTAGAAAGTGGGTCCCGGCGAGGGGAGAGCAGGTTCTTTTTTCTGCGTCCCTGCTGGAGGCTCCCTGGCTGGGTGTTGGTCCTGTCCCCGCGGTTACATCAAGCTCGGTTCGTAGGAGCTGGCCAACACCGATGGCTCCGGCGCTCTGGTGGCTTGGGCTTGTTGGGTTACCGGCAGTGGAACCGCGGGGATCTCGTGTGGATCTACTTTCTGAGCTCCCTTGTCATACCTCAAGCATCCAAAGCAGCTGTTCCAGGGTTTATACCCCGTGCCATTTCTTCTCTTTTCTTGTACTTTTGTTATCGTAAGCCGTGTACTCTGTAAATAAACTTTGATTAATAAAAGAAGTAGTCGTTACTTTTACTCTTTTCCCTTGTCACATGAATCTTTTTCCTTCATAGCGTGTTTATGGGACGCGGACAATCTCTGCACGTGGGGCTTGTCCATCGGCTGTCCGCTTGTTTCTTTGCCTTGTAGAGCCGCTCGGAATTCTTTTCACTTTGTTTCCTTCATTTCTCGTAAATGCCCACGAACCTGCTCACGATGATGCAGTGGTCTGAGGACATGTGATGGTTTGTGTTTCGCCTGATTCATCTGAGGAACCTTCGGGTCCTCCGTCGCTGCTGAGTTGTCTGAGGACCCTTTTTGGAGTCTGAGTCCTTGGCCCGCGCCACTGTTTTTTGATTGCAGCACAGTAAGTGCGCATTTAAGTGGGATTTGACGTTGCCTTGGAAACGTAAGCCAACTTTTCCTGGTGGCATATGGGAGGACGACGTGTGGCAAAGGCTATGATGGGCACGCCTTTTTTAATTTCGAAGTCTTTTAGACCTTTTACATATGGCTGTTGCCTTCCTTGTGGTTCACTTCTCCTGTTTTGTTTTCTAAAACCTTCTAAGTCCTTTGAAGGCGCTCTGCTAAGGCTTCATCATTGCATTTTGTTCATCCTCCTTCGTCTTCCTTCTCTAACCCTAATGGCACCAGGAGTCAAGGATTTTACTTCTTCCCTCACTTTGGCTAGCCTGGAGGCCATCTGAGTGAAGTATGATATCCCTGATTCCATGGCAATGGTGGTCCCAGAGGCCCACGAGAGGGCTTGCAGTCCACCTGATAGTTTTATTACCGTCTACAAAATTCACCTCAAGGGTAGACTTCGATATCCCATGGCGCCAGAGTTCTTCGAGATGATGAGGGCCCTAGAGGTCCCTGTTGCTAGGCTTCAACCAAACACTGTTAGGTATTTGGTCTCGCTCTACGTCTTCGCTCACTGTCACGAGAGGCTCTTTGACCCTATAGCACTAAAAGACATCCTGAGGTTTTCTCACACTCAGGATTGGATTGTGGCCACTCCTCACCCTGAATTTCTAGCCATCGGTGATGGGAATCCTAATTCCACAAAGCAGTGGAAGGATAAATTCTTCTTCTTGAGCGTTCATGAATGGGAAAATGTGCATTCCCGTTTCAATGATGATTGCTCGCCCACTGAGCGGACGGCCATAAAGGATTTCAGGGACTTACTGCTGGTCAACCTTCGTTCCTTTCATGAGAACAAGAAGAATTAATGGCTGAAGCTCGAGTACCTGGCTAAAGCCAAGTGGGTGTCCTAGCCCAGGGACTCTGGCAGTGCCGCCGTTATGGCCTAGAAGAAGAAGAAGCTAAGAAAGAAAGAGAGGACTCTGAGGATAGAGGAGCCGACTAAGCGTCCCAGGAAGAGCCGGCGGACTGCAGCTTCAAAACGTCCAGCGGCCATCGTTGAATACTCTTCGTCCAATGACGACGATGCTCCTATCGCCCCTCTGGTGAGGGGGTCGAGAGCTACAGGCGCTGCATCAGCCCGAGAGTCTGAAGGACTTGGCCTCCCTGCAGTTGCCGAGTCCTCGAGGCAACCCTCTGAGCTTGTGGGACAATCTGCGGATGCATTTGCTGCCCGACCTCCCCTCGATGAGCCCACACCTGACGTCCCTTTTGAGTTTATAGGGGACGTCTCGGACTAGATCGTTAACCAGTCCAAGAGCGCTGAAGAAGGGCAGTCTATAAGGGAGGCTGAGGCGACCCGGGCCGGAGAAGCAGTTATGATGATTACAGTGACACTTTCTAAGATTGCAGAGGCCGCGGCTGAAGAGACTGCCATAACTATAGAGCCCCCATGTTTAGAGATCCAAATTTATAGCCCAATGATGACTCATCTAGGCATTCGGAGGGGGTCCTAGCCAAGGATGCTGATGTGGCCCCGAGCGTCGCCTAAGAGGGGAATTTGGCTGCGAAGTCTGCACAGACTGCAGAGCCCCCGGTCAGTGACCTAGATGAAGATGTCCCTGCGTCCGAGACTGAGATTGAAGCTCCTGTTGTTCATGTCATCGAGCCACAGGAGTCCGAGTCCCACAGAGGGGAGAGTTCATCGAGCGGCCTTCTCGTTTCACAGGTATCTTTCTATACCCCTTTAATTTGTCGTTTCCTTTTTTCTGTTGCTTCTGCCTCAACAACGTGATCTCTCTTTCCGAGAGCTGGCTGGGAATCTTAGGCGGCTTATTGATGACGTCACCTAGGCTTGCTCTGAGTTGGAGTCCCTGAAGTTTGCAAGAGAAGTCAACCTACGCCTGGCGGCCGAGCTTGACGAGGCCAAAGGGAAAATTACCTCCCTTGAGGATGCCTTAGAGCACCAACAGACCCAATTTGGGGTTCTCCGAGAGCAATTCGGGTTTCACCAAGAGAGCAACCTCTAGCTGGAGGAGGCGTTGACAACTTCAGTCAAGGCCGCGGACATAGCACCAGCATTGATGAGCAAGTACTAGACGGCATTCGCCTGTGCAGCCGGGTGATCAGTTTGCTGCATCCGCGATTTTCAATGGTTATTTTTGATCCTCGAAATGCTAGTGCCACATGCGATGGGGATTTGTATTGCATCGCGGGAGGACCATTTCCTAGCCCTTCCCAGTCAGGGCCATCAAGTCATTCTCAATCCTCTGGGCGGCTGAGGGGCGCTTGACCAAGCGCAACCCTCTGAATCAAGGGGAGAGCTAGAGCAAAGGGCTTCCTCCCAACCAGGGCCCTCTGAGGGTTGGCTGTTGGGTTTTTTTTTTTTTTCTCTTCTCTTTTCTTTCTTTTTTTTTTTTGCGTGTATACTATTGTACACACATTGCTTATATAAATAAAACTAATACTGTTCAAGTTAAAACGTTTGTCCCTTCTACTCGGACCACGAGTGAGTAACTCTTTTTTGTCACATGTAGTCAAATAAGTTGGCCTTACGCCGGCTGGATGAAACCCTTAGCCATCTCAAGCTGAAGATGCTATCTCATGGGTTGTCGCACACTTGCTGTTTTAAACCCCCTAAGTTTTTAGTTCAACATCTGGGGTCACTTTGTTTCGTGCAAAGTTTTAAACTTAACTTCTTGGGTCACTCGGACATAGTAGAGTTTTTTAATATACGACCTCTTGGGCCGCGCGGTCAAAGCCAAATTTTTAATACGACCTCTTGGGCCGCTCAGTCTTTGCCAAGTTTTTAATACGACCTCTTAGGGCGCTCAATCTTAACCGAGTTTTTAATACGACCTCTTGGGCTGCCAGATCATAGCCGAGTTTTTAATACGACCTCTTGGGTGCCCGGTCATAGCCGAGTTTTTAATACGACCTCTTAGGCCGCCCGATCATAGCTAAGTTTTTAATACAACCTCTTGGGACGCTTGGTCATAGTCGAGTTTTTAATGCAACCTCTTGGGCCGCTCGGTCATAGCCGAGTTTTTAAGCAAATGAAAGGGGTTAATGGAATGCAAGAAAGTAAATAAGTTAAAGAAAGTTTCATTATACATATATGAAATGTGTTACAAGTACACCAAGTGCTGCATTTCGACTTACTTGGCCGTCCGTACACTTATTGGTAATATTTTTTTAGGTGAGCCGCGTTCCACGTCCACAGAACAAGCTTTCCCTCCTGAGTGCGCAGCTTGTAAGCTTTATTTTGTAGGATGGTCGAAACCAAAAACTGTCATTTCCAGTTTGGAGAGAACTTGTTTAGGCCCGCATTCTTCCCAGTGGCCTCAATACTCCTTAGCACCAAGTCTCCCATCTCGAACCGGCACGCTTTCACCTTCCTATTGTAATACCAGACAATTCTTTGTTGGTATACCGCAATCCGTAGTCTTGTGGTATCTAAAACTTCTTCTAGGAAGTCAAGGTTCTCCCGGATTCTTTGTTTGTTACTGAGAGGATTGAAGCTTTCCACTTGGAGACTTAGGAGTCCGACTTCTATTAGGATAATTGCCTTGACCCCGTAACACAAACTAAAAGGGGTTTCTCAACTTGGCTCCCTCGAGGTCGTTCTGTAAGACCAAAGTACTGATGGCAACTCTTCAACTCACGAGCCCCCAGCGTGCTCCAACTTCGTTTTCATTTTGTGCAATATTGTTCGATTCGTGACCTTCACCTAACCGTTGCACTACGGGTATGCGACTGACGTATGTAGCAACATTATCCTTAGGTTAGTGCAATACTTGGTGAACCTTTTTCCTGAGAATTGGGTCCTATTGTCGGTTACGATGCACTCTGGGATCCCGAACCTACACACAATGTTTTGCCGGACAAAATTTGCAACATTCCACGCAGTTATGCGAGCCAAGGGTGCAACCTCAACCCATTTTGTGAAGTAGTCGATTCCGACGATTAGAGATTTTCTTTGTCCGGACGGTAATGGTAGGGGCCCGAGTATGTCCAGCCCCCATTGTGCGGAGCGCCAAGGAGATTGTAGAGCTCTGATATCTGTATGCGGCTAGTGGGAGAGATTGTCGTGGACTTGGCAGTTCTCGTATTTTCGTATGAAGTCCATAGCATTGTACTTCATGATTGGCCAATAGTATCCTTACCTCATCAGTTTAAACGCAAGATTCTTGCCCCTAATGTGGGATCCGCAAACCCCGAAGTGTACCTCTCCGAGGGTGTAGTCAGCCTATTCTGGGGTAAGACACCTCAAGTAGGGAACAAAGAATCCTCGACGGTATAGTTTGTCATCCATGATAGTATACCACGCAGCCGTCCTTTTCACTTTCTTGGCCTCTCCTTCGTCTTCAGGCAACGTCCCATCTGACAGATACCTTAGGTAGGGGGTCATCCAGTTGTTGGCCTCAGATATCTGCATCACTTCGATCTCAGAGTCTTCCACATTGGGTTTGTTGAGGACCTCGCGCATTCCTCGGGTATATTGCTCTGGATCTCCTGAAACTACCGCTTTTGCTAGCTAGTCGGCCTTTTCATTTTCTTCCTGCGGGATGTCGATCATCTCTATCCTCTCAAAGGCTGTCATGAGTTCTCGAACCTTTACGACGTACTTCGATAGTTGTGGGTTGTTAGCTTCGAAACTTCCCTAGACTTGGTTGACGACCAATTCAAAGTCACTATAGGCAATGATGTGCTTAGCCGAGCACTCATTTGCTAATCGCAATTCTGCAAGGCCTCATATTCAACCGTGTTGTTGGTTGCTGGAAATTTGAGGACCATCAAATATTTGATCTCTGATTCTTTAGGTGTTCTCGGCACGATACCAGCTCCACAACCATTCTTCATTGATGAGCCATCCACGTGCAGAGTCCATGTCTCTATGCATTGTAAGTCCTTGGTTCCACAATCGTCCGTGAAACCTTGAGTTGTTTCCGTGATCTCGATGATAAAGTCCACCAAAGCTTGATCTTTCAAGGCAGGCCACGGACAGAACTCTATGTTAAACTCACCCAACTCAATGGCCCACTTGACCAACCGTCCCGACGTTTTTGGATTTTGCAGAATCGCTCTCAAGGACTGGTCGGTCAAAACGACTATTTTGTGTGCTTGGAAATATGGTCGTAGTTTTCGCGTGGAATACACGAGCACCAGTGCTATCTTCTCCGCATGGGAATACCTTGTCTCAGCGTCAACCAAAATTTTGCTGATGTAGTACACGGGCTGTTGCCCACTATTCCGTTGGCTTTCTAGGGCTGAGCTTAAGACTTTATCTGAAATCAATAGGTATAGGAACAGTTTCTCGCATGTTGGGGAAAAGTCAATAAAGGCGGGTTTGATAAATAATCTTTGGACCCTCGGAAGGCTTCTTCACATTCAGTTGTCCATTGAAAATTGTTGCTCTTTGTCCCTTTCAGAGCTTTGAAGAACGGCAGGTACTTCTCGACCGCCTTGACCAAGAAGCGTGACAAGGCGACCAACCTTCCAGTGAGCTTCTAGACCTCCTTTATGGTTCGAAGGGATCACATGTTTAGAATAGCCTTGATCTTTTCGGGATTGGCTTCAATCCCTCGGTCCGAGACAATGTAGCCCAAGAATTTTCCAGACGAGACCCCGAATGTGTATTTAGTCGGGTTGAGTTTCATCTATTACCTCCTTAGGATGTTGAAGGTCTCGTGCAGATCTTGGATATGGTGGTCGGTAATCTTGCTTTTCACAAGCATGTTTTCCACATAGACCTCCATGTTTCTTCCAATCTGGCCTTCCAACATCTTATGCACAAGTCTCTGGTAAGTTGCGCCAACATTCTTGAGTCCGAAGGGTATAACTTTGTAATAGTATATCCCTTGGTCCATCATGAATGACATAAACTCCTCGTCTTCGGGACTCATTCTTATTTAGTTATAGCTCGAGTACGCATTCATGAAACTTAAGAGCTTGTGGCTGGACGGCGAGTTTACCAACAAATCAATTCTCAGGAGTGAGAAACTGTCCTTTAGACATACTTTACTGACGTCTGTAAAGTCCACGTATATTCTTCACTTTTCGTTGCTCTTTTTGACCATCACAACGTTAGACAACCAGTCCAGATAGTGCACTTTCCTTACGAATCCTGCGTTCAGAAGCTTCTTTACTTTCTCCTAGATTGCTACCAGTTTTTTCACCTAGTAATTTCTTCTTTTTTGCCTAACGGGCTTATGATCAAGATTTAGGCCCAATTTATGGACCATTACTCCAGCTAATATCCCGGGCATGTCACTCAGAGTCCAAGCGAAGACGTCCGAGTTCTTTCGCAGGAAACTGACGAGCTAATCTCAGAAGGGTCTTGGCAAGGAACTTCCTATTTGGATGGTCTTTTTCGGGTCTTGGGGATCCAGATGGATTCAGTCAATGGTTTCCCCAGACTCGGCCTATCGCAATGTTGTTTCATCTCGGAAATCTAAATCTTCTATGGGTTGAGCAAGAGGAGTCTGCGTGACCTAGGACAAGTAGCATGTCCACCCGGCGGCTTGACCTCCGAGACTTCCCTAATCCCGTACGGCGTTGAGAACTTTATCTTCAAATGTGGGATCGACGTCACCGCCTTGAAGGTAGTTAAGCATGGGCGTCCGAGGATAGCGTTGTAGACCGAGGGCAAGTCTACTACCAAGAAAAAGAGAATCTTTGACAATGTCCTCGGATAAGTCTCTAACGTGACCTCAAGCTGGATGACTCCCTTACTGGTACTGGTTCTCTATCCAGCCTGTAGAGGGGTCCTTCAGTTGCGGCCATTTGGCTCATTCTGAATCCCAATTTTAAAAAAGTATCAAGGTAGAGAATATTACGTGAGCTTCCATCATCGACAAATACTCGTTACATTTAGTAGTCCAAGTTACCGTCTGAAACGAGAGCTGTTACAATCAATGGATCAAAATAAAGGGATGTTACATGGGCCATATCTTCGCTACTAAAACTAATAACCTCATTCCTAGATTCTACCCTAGGGTTTTTGCTTTTCACTGCCGCGTCCCCTCCCCCCTCCCCCGAGCGCTTCTCGCCATCAGGTGGATAGAGATCATGTTAACCACCCCTGCAACCATTCTTCTTCTTGGTTGGCCAGGCTCTCCTGCTTCTACTATTCCGGATGTCTGCCCGGGTCTTTGCAAGAAGCGGTTGAGATGACCACTCTTGATGAGCTTCTCGATTTCCTTTTGCAGCGTCTGGAAGTCCTCGGTCCTATGACCTCCGCAACGATGGTAGTGACAGTATTTGGTCTGGTCACCACCCTCAGCACCTTGGGTTACTTTAAAATTTTTTTATCTCGTATTTGTATCAGGATGTTGGTATGTGAGTCATTTAAGAGAGTGAGGCTGATGGGCCTGTACTCCTTGTGAACGTTCTGCTCAGATTTTCGCTACTTCTCCGGCGCCCAGAAGTCTTGTCAGTTTTCAAGCCTTCTCTTCACATTTGATGTCCTTGGAGGAAGGCTCTTCACCTTGACAGGCCTCTTCGCATCATTTACTTCTTCAGCCACAATGTAAGCTCTCGCTATACGCTCGGCCTCCCTGAATGTCTGCGGACCCTTATGCACGAGGTACTTAAAGAAGCTCCCTCCTTCAAAGGCGGTCAGTTTGACCCCATCAGTTAGCTTAGGGATTTACCTAGCCTTGGATATGAAGCAAGACAGAAAACTTTTCAAACTCTCATTGGCTCCTTGCTTCACGCGAGTAAGGTGCCATGGCTACTGTGACGCCCGGAGCCCGAGTCACCC
>JAODPA010067376.1:0-10592 GCA_025585075.1 Nepenthes mirabilis | reverse complement strand
AATTGTTTATTATTAAAATAATATAAACAAAACAAAATAAGACGTCATGAGCGACCGCCTATGAACACTCCAAGCCAACGTCACGGTGACCCACCGTGGAATGTGAATATTCCAAAGTGGAGCTCGGAAACTGCACAGAAGAAGCTGCCTTATTGGGCGAGAAGGTCGTGATTAGCAAAATATTGGCGGAGTCCGGTCGACTAGGTCAATAAATCATCCTCCACCTACAAACTCTTCAAGCAAATCAACGATGAAAAACCAGATGGATGGGGAGCAGCGGCGAGGGCAGGGGATGGACGAGAGAGATGAAGAAAGAGAGACATTGGCGGTTGAAGATGAAGATATGGCGAAAGCAGCTGATGCTGACGTCGACGGCTCGAACAACTACGAGAATCTGCCTGAGATTGATCTTGATCTGCTAGATCAAACTGCAATTGCTAGGCGTTCTCTTCGGAGACGAGGTAAATAGATTGAATTTGTGATGACAGTTTTCAACAAGTCTCATTTAGTAGTTCAGAATCAAAACTCATTTTGACATCTGGAGAAGTAAAGACTACTTCCCATGAAAAAATTCACTCGCCTAAACTCGCCTCTTAGAGAACAGTCATGCAAAATTAACTATTGTGAAAAACACAAACCTCACATTAGGGCAAAATTACCCATTATTATTCTAGTAGAGTTAACTTCATTTTACCGCTTAATTCCAGTCAATTGTATTATGTCTTTGTAAAAATTAAATCAAATTTTACTAATTAAGATTTTTCTAATATCTTAATTGGTACCGAAACGATAATTTATACATTCATCGTCCACTTTTGATAAGAAAAATCTTAGATATGAATAAAATTTATTTAAATTAATGGTTAGAATAAAATTTTGAGTTAAATCTTGTCATATATTTAATCGCCCTTATTGAGTTATCTCGAACATACTATTGGGCCCAATATTTGTCTTCTGAATTCAAACAATTGATGAGATTGTGTAGAGTTAACTTCACAATTATTAGGGCAAAATTACCAATTATTATTCAAGTAGAGTTAACTTCATTTTACTGCTTAATTCCAGTCAATTGTATTATGTATTTGTAAAACTTAAATCAATTATACTAGTTAAGATTTCTCTAATATCTTAATTTGTACTGATGCGTCCCCGAATTTGAATAATTGAACGAGTTAGAGAGCCATTTAATCTTTTCAAAATGTCCAGTTAAAGTGGGTCCAATCCTCATTATTTTAAATCTGGATCCTACACACCATAACTAACGAACAAAAGATCAAATGATGGTAGAATTTGCTTCCCGATATATCCTTCGACCTCAAGTTAAAAATTTTTCTCAAGAAGGTAGAAAGATATGATGAGTGAATGTTACATAGATGCATATTTTAGAGGATTCAGTGTGAGCAAAGGGTTGAACTTTGGTGGATGTGCTTGGCTAGGGAGTGGCTTTACGGCGGAGAATTGAGCTCCAATGAATGCACTTAGTTGGGAGCGACTTTAAAGCGAAGGATTAGATTTCGATGAGTGTGCTCGGTTAGGGAATGGTTTATAGATGGAGATTGAGCTTCGATGAATATGCTCGGCTGAAGAGTGGCTTGGAGATGGAGAATTGGATTTCGATGAGTACACTCAGTTGGAAAGCGGCTTTGAAGCGGATGACTGAACTTCAATGAATACGTTCGACTAGAGAGCGGCTTGGAGATCGAGGATTTAACTCCGATAAATACGCTCGACTAGGAAACGACTTAGAGATGGATGATTGAGTTCCAATAAGTACACTCGATCGGGGAGCAGTTTTGAGGTGAAAGATTGAGCTCCAATGAGTACTCTCAACTAACGAATGGTTTAAAGATGGAGGATTGAGTTCTGATAAATGTGCTCGATTAGGAAGTGGTTTAGAGATGAAAGATTTGGCTCCAATGTATGCGCTCGGTTAGGGAGCGATTTTAAGATAAAGGATTGAGTTTGGATGAGTACGCTCGGTTGAGGAGTGACTTGAAGATGGAAGCCGAGCTCCGATTTATGCACTCGATTAGGGAGTGACTTTGAAATAGAAAATTGAGTCTCAATGAGTGCACTCGATTAGAGAATAGCCTAGAAATAGACCCCGGTGAGAGGGTGACTTAGAGGAAGGAATGAGAGTGGCCTTAAGATTGAGAGGAAGGGTCATGGCAGCCCGTGGATGTCTCTCTTTTTCTTTTGAATTTTTTGGCCACCCTTCCTTTCCCCCTTTCCTAAGGAGGAGGGGAGGTATTTGTTAAGAGAGTGAGGGGACCGAATCACAGCTGCTGGTACGCTACTGGCATTGCAGGGAGTGGCCGATAGTAAGGCTCTACAAGCCTAGTCCACTGAGATCACCAGGGTCGTGCTCCCCTAATGGGCTGCACTATACCTAATGATCAGGGACATGGCCGTGTAGGATTGTCTATTGAGTTGGAGTTGCTGAGGCACGTGTCACTGAGCTACATTTGACAAGCGATTCTGAGGGCCTACATCTCATTAGGTGGATCTAGGTCGTGCGCTCTGAGCCTTGGGCCTGAGGGACTTTTCCTGGACTGCAACTTTTTGGGCACTCTTTCTCTACAGGCCTAATTTCATATCAACATATAAGTTATCAAACCCATCACTAGCCCCCATGTCAGGAAGTTTAAATTTTTAACTCTCAACATGTTATGATGGGACATCGCCTTGTAGGTCTTTACGCGCTTTCCTTTCCCAGGCATCCTGTTATTTTTACTCTACTTGGCAAGATTTGGTGTTGATTTGATTCTTTGTCACTGGCGACTCTCTACCAATGGTGATCTTCTGATATCAGCATAATCTCCTCAGTTTAGTGCTGAACGATCTCCTCTTTCAACTATAAGTAGAAGGGCTCCTCTTTCAGCTATAAGTAGAGGGGCTCTCAATACCTTACATCATAAATCGTCTTCACCAACCAAGTGGTGTGAGAGTTCGGAGTTGACATGTAGTCTACACAATTTCAAGTCGAGATCGATGGAGATTCTTCACCAATGCTCAAGGATGGAGCAGAGGATGCGCCTAAACTTTACCTTGGTTTCCCTCTTTTGAGCTCGACCTAAACCGGCCTTGTGTTGTATTGAACGAGGTTCGGGTTTTGGTGGTCAGTTTCTGCTTCTCCCAGGTGGTGTCATGATGGTCCTTGCCTGGGCGGCCTTAAAGGAGTGGCAGCTCAATCCTTTGGATGGGAGAGGGCGATACCCCATCCCCTCCGGGCGACTGACTCGATTCTCGACTACCCACAGGTGGACCAATCTCGAGACCGTTGGGTGAGAAACTTCCTTGAGTCCATGTCGAACCTTGGGCCGTTGTCGTCACATTGGGTCTTGCATAGGCATAGAGGATCACGGCCTGCGTGGCTATGGCTAGTTTTTGGTGGATGATTCTTGGTGGTCACGTCCCGGGTGAGAACTAGTGCCTTTCACCTCGTTCTTGCATGGGAGGGCTTCTTCATACTTTTCTATCATGGGTTGAATGCCTCAACGGCCTGCCTGGGTGTTTTCCTCTTGCAGTCATCTGCCCCAAAGGCTAGTCAGGTAAATATAGTCAAATTACTGCTCCATGTACTTTTCATTTCCTATCGAATCATACGTCCGTTGTTGGCAACTTGTACTTTGGAAAAGGAATTAATAAATGAAACTATCGAGTATTATTTATTTTTATATTGTATGCCTTCAATATTCTTGTATGGTGAGAATAGTTGAAGCGCTTGAATGCTATATTTATGTTGCTTGATTTTTTTATTATTAGATGGTCTGAATTGCCGGTGACTCAATTTTCTGGTAATCTGACCCACGGCTGGCCATCCCAAAAACTTAGTTAGGACACAAGTTGGACAAATCAGCCTCAAGCTTGTCGAGTCTGCACACCGTCAGCTTGCAATCTTGGAAAGTGTGGTGTCACGTCATCAATACCTACGCTGCACTACCAACTTGCCAATCTCAGGGTTGCCCGTGTGCTATGCGGTGTGGCGTTGTGTCGACCATCTTGACTCGACTAGCGAATAGATGCGCTGCAACACTTTGTGGTGACGGTACGTGTCGCAGCTGTCACAAAGACGCGCCTTTACAATGTCGTGAAATGACACCGTTGCCGGGCCGAGGCGCTGGCTATTTAAGTGGTGGCACATTGGCATTCCCATGTCTCTTTGCTTCTTAGTATAGCTCTGCCCTAATTCACCATTCTTCTTTCTGGTCTTCACAGTCCTTTGAATGGCTTCCCAAGGCATCACCGATGTTCCAGCAATTCTGATGAGAAGAGCGATAGAGGTTTTTTATAGTAGGTATCATATTTCAAGTGCTATCTCGTGCACTAAACCTAGAACAAATGATGTGGCTTGCCTTCCTCCTCCAGAGTCTACGACCATCTATGAGGAGCATCTGGAAGCTGGTCTCTGCATTCCAATTGTGAAGGAGTTGCACGAGGTCCTGAGGGCTCTGAAAATCCCTATAGCTCATCTTCATCCGAACGCTGTTTAATATTTAGTGACTCTGTGCATCTTCTTCCAAACTAAAGGACTTACTCTGGATGTCCAAGCCTTGAGGGTGCTCTTGTGAATCAACCACGAGGCTAACTAAGTTTCCTTCACCCCACACGCAACATTTAAGATACGTGAGGGTAGCCCAGACTCGATGGAGGGTTAGAAGATTCATTTCTTTTTTATGGCAGCTAACGCCGTGTGGAGAGTCCAAATACTTGGGGTAAGGTCCACAGTGCCTACACCAGTGACGTCCTACTGGATGAGGAGCAGATAGCATGGCCACTGAGGGCACTGATTGAGGAGCACCTTGGGCCATTCACTAACTGGGTCTCCCATGGTGCTATAGAAGGAGAGTGACGGAACGATTGGATGGAGGAGAACGATACCTTTGCCACATCAGGTCGCCATCCCAAGAGGAAGTTTAGGGCTTTGCTCTCTTGGGACTCTCTTGAGCGAGCTTCTAACAAGGTTGCTCCTCTGCCGCGTACCATGTCAGAGGAGTGCCAAAGGATTGACGCGGCTTGCGCGAGGGTGCCTGTTCTAGCTGCTGGGGAGCCATCTAGAAGACTGGGCTTGGATCAGTCTTCCTCAAACTGAGCCTTAGCAACTCATCTGAAGGGTCCGAGGATGAGGAGTCCTTGGTGGGCTTTGCTGATGGAGCGGAGATTCCTTTGGTAGACAGGCCAAGCGAATGGATCAACGTCGCAGCCGCATCCAAGGGGAGAATCCCATTCTTGGCAGCTTCCTCTCTCAAAGCATTTGCGTTAGCCTCTCTTACCGCTTCTGCCGAGGTGGGTGCTGGGAGCAACCAGGTAGAGGAAGAAGTTGATGGGGATGGCTCGAAGGAGATGGCGGCTGCTGAGGGGGCATCCCGTCCTAAGGAGTTGGTGTTCGAACCCCCAAGAGTTTTAGGTGAGCTTGGCCTTTCCCCAAGTTTTGAGACGCCTGTTCCTCATGAAGGCGGCTTTTGTGATCCTCATCGATCCCTACTTGAGCTGAGGTGTCTCCCAACCCGTTGTATCGAAGAGGGCCATCTTATCATGAGGTATAGTGTCATGGGCTAGTTTGGTCTAATATCATCGTGCTTTCTTGTTGCTTATCATACCTGATTGCCGTCTATTGCTCGGTAGGTCCAGGAAGCACTCTAAGTGGAGAGGACATTGCATTGGAGGGACGTCAAGATCTTGTGGCTATCCCGGTTGCACATAGATCCTACTATGTTAGAGAATGCAAAGCGTCGAATGAACTCTGTTGTCGCCCAGACTTTACGGAGTGATGAGCGGCCTGGCTATCTAGACTAGGTGCAGCTTGAGTCAGAGATGAGATCCCAAGAACTCTCAAAGGCAAATGCTCGGGCCCTGGATCTAATCGCTTTGCTCAAGAACGATCTTCAAGAGGCATGGCAGTAGCTCATTGCTCTCCTAAATGATAGCACCTGGCCTGAAGGAGAGCTAAGGTCTCGGCTCCAACCTGTTGAAGTCAATTGCTCCATGGATGAAAGATTTCAGGAAGGCATTCGCTTCAACTGGCGGATCGTGTCCTTGGTGGTCTCGAGCTTCCCTGTCAACTTCATTCATTTGAGGAATACTAATGCTCGGCATTGCACTGACCTAGTGGACTTCCTAGAAATATGAGGAGGCATGTGCCACGTTCACCGGGGGGCTCCGACCATAGGATAGTCATTGGGTCGAGGCGTGAGTGCAAGCAACGTTTTGTACTGTTGGAGGCATTCAGATGCCCTAGTTGTACATTTTGATCTTTAATGAATCAATTTGATTATTTTAATTATCATCACTAATGTCTTTGACTATACATTGATCTGCCTTTGTCCCGCACTGGCTCTACTTTGCCTACTCAATGTTATCGTTATTGTTGCCGGGCTTGAATGGATGCATCTACCTGAGCGTGCTCACTCCCATGAAGAGGTCGTGACACTGAGAAAATGTGATTGTCGGCTATGCCTTACGGCTATTATCGTCGAGCTTTGGCAAAATCTAGGCTGTTGCCCGCATGTAACCATCGGTGCTCGATCCTATTAGAGGATATCGTAACTTTTATGCATCTTGTCTTAATTCGTCAATCATTATTGACTAATGGTGCTAGTTCATGTTGAAAGAAGTTATTGCACGCATGTTTAAGACCCCTAAGGTTTTGTGGCTGCTTATTTGGGAGGTCTAACTCTTGATCTGCAAGTCTCTCAAATCGTAATATTCGACCTTTTCTAGGCCGCTCAATGAATGAGACTGAGGTTTCAAATTTGACCATCTCGAGGCCGCTCATTTAACGGGACTGAGGTTTTAAACCGGGTCATAGCCGGTTAGGTAGCAGGTGAAGGAAGATTCACCTAATTTAAGGGTAGTTTAGGTCTTGAAATTTGATGCATGCACACAAGCAATCAAATGATTGGCATAGTAAACAAAACGAATAATGAATGACTTTCAAGCACTTCATATGGATGCATTTGACTTAATTGCGCTTGGTGGGGAACCGCTGGTAACGTCTACTGGGGTGGATGATTCTCTATACTCGGGAGTCCAGCCTTCTAATTTGGGGTCGCAGATCCTACACCTCATTGCAAAGGATCTTCGAGGCTAGGAATAGTCCCCACCAGGAGGGGGACTGATCGTCCCGATTGGAGAGTTTATACTTGCAGCCTCTACAATCCGAAGGATTGGGTCCGTCACACTAAATCGGCTGCCTGATTTTAGACACTGGGCTCTCCTTACTGATATGTGACCTGTAGGCACTGAGGGAGGAAACTCGCTTGACATGTAGGCAGCGTCTTCTGACATGAAACGCCGCATGCGAGACGCTAAGCACTCTATCGCCCCCAAGGGTGTTCCAACCTATTACCTATGTCGTGCTGGGAACCGACAAGGCCCTAAAAACTCGGTAAAGCATAGAAGTGATCTAGATGGAGTATCGGATCAGAACTTTGGTCGCAGGGCTCCGTATTCGGCTCCCTGTCCTAAGAGGAGATGATGTCAACCAAACCACCCTCTTTGACGATGATCTCACTCGGTCAACGATGCCTGCTTGCTCTGCATGAAGCTTCTCCCCGAGCAAGGGGCCTCCTGTCGTCACGAGAGCAGTGTGGTTTACGCCTCTTCGGACTTTCATTCCACATCTCATGACTCGGTTGAGCCTTCAATCGCAACTAGGCCCTATTGCTCGTGGTCACTTAAACCCCAAGGTCGTCAAGCCGCTAGACCTTCTAAGGAGGCTGTCCTTTTCTTCGATCTCTCCTTTTAGATCCTGAGGTCTGGGAGTTAAATGGTGGAACCCCCAACATTGCACCTTCATGCAAGTACTAACAGTCTGGGGCCACTAAAGACACGGCTCATCTTTGGGCAGCAATCGTCTGCACCTCAAGGGCCAAACGTTTATCATTGTGACTACCCGCGAAGGGGTCGTAGCCACCGGAGTTGATGTTTATGGCGGGTGTGCTATCTCGTGCCTTGGCATGGGCCATATCTGTTCTTATAGGAGTGTGGTTAGACTTTTTAATCGATTCTCACTGACGACACCAATGATGCGTCCCAAGATTCGGATTACCAAACAAGTTAAAAAACCACTTGATCTTCCTAATAGGTTGAGCAGAAATAGTTTCGATCTTCATTATTTTGAATTTAAATCCTATACACTACAATTAGCGAACAAGAAATTAGAGAATTGCGAGACTTACTATCTGGTATGTCCTCCGATATTCAAGTCAGAAATCTTTATTAGGAAGATAGAAAGATATGATAAGTGAATATGCATAGATGCATGTTTAAGGGAATTGAGTGTGAGCGGAGGGTTAGGCACTGGTGGATGTGCTCAGCTGGGGAGCAGTTTTGAAGCGGCTTGACTAGGAAACAATTTCGAGATAGAAAATTAAGCTCCGATAAGTGCACTCGGTTAGGGAACTGCTTAGAGATGGAGGATTGAGCTCCGATGTACACACTTGGTTAGGGAGTGGCTTTGAGAAGGATGACTGATCTCTAATAAGTGTACTTAGTTAAGGAGCGTCTTGGAGATAGAGGATTAAACTCCAATGTATGCGCTTGGTTGGAGAGTGGCTTTAAGATAGACCTTAGCGAGAGGGTGACTTAGAGAAAGGAATGTCGTCTTTGTAGAGTGGCCTTGAGATTGAGAGGAAGGGTCGTGATAGCCCGTGGATGTCTCTCCTTTTCTTTCGGCGACCCCTCCCCCCTTTCTTGAGAAGGGGAGGTATTTGTAGAGGAGTGAAAGGACCGAAATGCGGCTGCTGGTGCGTTGCTAGCATTGCGGGGAGTGGCCGACAGGATGACTCCGCGGTCCTGGTTCACTGATGTCGCCGCGGTCATGCTCCCCCAACGAGCTGCATTATGCCTGACAATCATGGGCATGGATGCGTGGGATTGTCTGCTGAATTGGAACTACTGAGGCGCGTACCATTGAGCTGCGTTCGACAGGCAACTCTGAGAGCCTACATCTCGTTGGGTGGATCTAGGTCGTGCAGTCTAGGCCTTGGCCTGCAAGGGACTTCTCATAGACTGCAACTTTTTAGGAGCTCTTCCATTGTAGGCCTTATTCGGGATTGGCCCACGCTTAAGAAAAATCTTAGGTATAAATTAAATCTATTTAAATTAATGGTTAAAATAAAATTTAATCAATCAATGTTGAGAATTTTTTTTTTTTTTTAATCTTGTCATATTTTTAATCCCCCTTATTGAGTTATCTCGAACATATTGTTGGGCCCAATTTTCGTCTGCTGAATTCAAACAATTGATGAGATTGTGTACTTAAGCTGATGAGAAGAATCATGTATCATAGATCAAAAAATACGATCAAGTTATGAATTTCTCGATTTAAGTGTCGAATTAACAAGATTCTTTGATGCGGCGAGTTCGGAATGGATAGCACCTTATTAATCAGTGATCATTGTCTTTGAACTTGTATTAAGCTCAGCACTTAGCAAGTCCCGCAGTAGATTTGTTGAAGATTATTCAAAGAATGGAAGGAGCTTTCCGGAAATTATGAGCCCAAGAGTCCAGAAGGTGACCGTCAAGGACGAAAACGACTCGGTTGATCGGAAAAAGAACATGATCAAGTACTCTAATATGCACATGGAGGCGCTACAAAATGTGAGGAACACCATCACTGTATCCGCCGTTTTGATAGCCACCGTGGCTTTCGGTGGCTGCATAAATCCTCCCGGTGGTCTCCACCAGGACGGGCCACTCATCGGAAAACCAACGCTGGGCAGAGCAGCCGCTTTCAAGGTGTTTGTCGTAAGTAACGACGTCGCCATGTTCCTGTCTCTGAGCATTGTCCTGGTCCTCGTAAGCATCATTCCTTTCAAGAAAAAGCCACTGAGGAGGCTGCTGGCTGTGATCCACAAAGTTATGTGGGTGGCGGTAGGGTTCATGATCACTGGCTACATTGCAGCGAGATGGGCTATCATGGACCGGACTCAAGAAGGGGGATGGATGTTTGCCACTTTGGTGTCAGTCTGCGGTGGTTTACTGGCGGCGGTATTCGTCGGTTTAAGTATGATGGTGGTTCGTGACAGGTTGAAGAAATGGAAATGTAGGGAAAGAAGAAGAATGAATCAAGTAAAAAGTGGCATTGGCCGGCTGAGCAAATCTTCTTCTTCTGCTTCATACATAGCAGATTTCTTAGAGAAAGGATATCATTCTTATTGAATCCTCGTTCTTCTCATTGAATCCTTCGATTCTCCATTGTTTCTTAGAGAATGAAAGAACTTTGGGAGATTATAATTGTAATTTGCAATACGCAGAATCAAACGCAGGGGTTGTGTTCTTGTCTCAAAGAGCACAGAATCAAATCTCTTTCATGTCTTCTCTTTCTCGCTTCTTTTAACTGAGAGTACAGAGAATACTTCCTTTCTTTTGTCTCCAAATTAGGGTTTTTTTTTGGGGAGGATGGGTGGGACGGCGCTAATTTTGAATATTTATATCAATTTAGCCAACTTAGACAATTTATTTTTTTCCAAATTTTTTTTGATGTGAAATTTTAAAAATAATAGCTTGAAACTTGTGGAAAAACTACATACTTACATGATTTTTAAGAATTATAAATCGGTAGAATTTTTTTAAAAAAAATAAATTGC
>JAODPA010067375.1:0-10592 GCA_025585075.1 Nepenthes mirabilis | reverse complement strand
TAACGATAATCCTATTATAAGAGTTAGCATTTAATTTTTTATAGCAGGAATTCTAATCTTACGCGTCAAATTTTTTACCTTTCTTAATCTGTGGGCTTGCTTAGAAAACAACACAAAATAAAATAACAATAAAGATCGAGTGGAGAATCTGTCGTGTGCTTTATATTCCAATTGGATCGAATTCATTGGCATAAATTGACCGATGATGTGTGATGAAATGGAAATTGTTCTCCTTAAGAATCTAAATTATTTGTATTGAGAGAAATCGCATCCATCTTATTTGAATTAATAAGAAAATAAAAATAACAAAAACATATAAAAATGTATAAAATTACCATACATTTAAATCAATCCAAAGAGATGGAGTAATTTTACTAAAGTTTTTGGAGATGATGAGTGCAAATCTAAAATGGCAGGTGGGTGTGGGTTTAACAATTTAGCAGCTTGAAATATAGCCCGATTGTGTTGTCCTTTTCAGAGACTTATTAATATTGGGTTTTTGTCCATTTAATTTAATTAAAGTTGTATATATCTTTTCAAGATAAATAAAAAATGTCTGCCTCTTTAATTTATCTTTTTTTTCGACAACGATAAAGCAAGTCGTATTATTTGAAACTTCTTATCAAATAAAGGTTTGCTCCATGGTGTTATTCCATCGGTCAATGCATCATAGGCGTCCCTTCTCCCTTTGGGCTCACGGATATTGCTCATCCTTTTGTTGTAGGTTGGGGGTGATATTTTTACTTTTTTTTTTTTGATTGTTTTTGAAGAAAAATTTTCATCCCAAATTATACAAAATTTTTAACCCATTAATAAATTACAAAAACAATACAAAAATAAATTTTTAATACATATAAAGAATATTTTAATTTAGATGAAACAAACAACACGTATAAAATGTAAAGTAATAAATAATAAGATAAAGGCGTAGTTTTTGGGTGACGAAGAAAAACCTCGATAATTACGACTATCGAGTAAAACCCTTCAAACTTCAACGGTCAGGGAATATATGTATTATAAAAATCAATTTACAGATCAGATGATAATGACGCGCTAATTTAGCCAATTTACTCTCGTCACGTGATCTTTACCAAGGAATTCATTGGATTTGTCAACGATAACGAAATCGGACGCCTTCTGATTTTCACGTCAATCTTTTCTTACGAACTACTAGAAATACCAAACACCAGCGAAACCCCTTCTTCACACTACCAACGTCGCTAATAAAGGTAGATGGGTGGGTAAAGCTGTAATGGTAAAGTGAAAGTGGTGAGAAAATTGTAACACAAGAGCACACGAACGTATTTGAGGTTTTTTCAAATTAAGCAATGATTAAAGTGGTAGAATCTTATTTTCTCTCAAAGTGGGCGCTCCAAAATACATAAGCAAGAAATAGGGCAACTGAAAGAAGGGAGGTTTGCATAGAGAGGCTCAAAAAATATGTTTTAAAAAATGACCGTTACAGTGGCACTCGAACGAAATTCGAGAGTGTGGCGAGCGCATTTAGGGTTTTAAGAGAAACATGTATGGGCGCTCGAGCGAGAAGGTAGTGAGCTTTGGGTGCAAGGTTACTGGTTTTCAGGTTCGAGCGAATGGTGAGCGCATAACAGGTGCGTGGTTACTGAAATTAGGGCTCGAGCGAATGGCGAGCGAGTATCAGGCGCGAAGCTACTGAAATTAGGGCTCCAGCGAATGGCAAGTGAGTAGCAGGTGCGTTGCTACTAGAAATTGGGCTCGAGCGCAGATTAGGTGAACAGCAGGCGTAGGATACCGAAAACAAATAGTTACGAAAATAAATTGATGCAACATTTCAATGAATATAACCCAATATCGACACACGACCAAATATGATTATAGAATATACCAATATAAAAATAGTCTTCACAGTCTCCCCCTTTGACAATTCCGTGACAAAATCACATCAAGAAAAAAAATACACATAAAGTAAAAAATATAAGAGAAGTACTCATGTATACACCACTGAAATAGAACCCGTGTACATAAAAATCTACATTTAGTGAGAAATAGAAATAATACAAAAAGTAAATGAATAAGGATACAAGTACTGTTACGCCGATATTTTAGTTGTTGGGCCAATACTATAATTGTGGTGCCTGATCAACCATGATTAGTACAAACATATATAATACAAATAGAAATAATAACCATACACAGTACCATATAGTAACATACATGACATGAAAAAACAGGAACATTAGTACGGTCATCAAAACCAATGAAGGGAGTAAAATTTATAAAGTCATCAAGACTAATAAAGTCATCACAACTTCCCCTGAATAATATATGAAAAAAACTTTCCTTAAACAGTACACAAAAGAATGTCTCCCCCTAGCAAAAATAGCAAATATGGTCTATCTTTTTGTCATGAAGATCCAAAGAGAGGAAATCACTTGGATCTAGAAGAATTGCCGGAGGACTGATGACCATACTGACACCGTAATCGTCTAATTGCCGTCTCCTGAGATGCCAAGTTGGAGTCAAAACGCTTAAAGCCAGTAAGGAGATCCGAACGCAGTTGAGATTAGGAAACATAAATTTGCTCTTAAGAGGAATATAGGCGCTTAAAGCGATCTGTAAGATGAGACATCTAGCCATCAATGCAGCGGAGGAAGAGGTAGAGTGTCGGGGAGGCATGGATGGTTTAGGACACGAGGAGTCAGGGTAGGATAAGACAGAATAGGACTATCCACCCTCGGGCTAATAAGAAGGAACCCCAGGGAGAGGCTCACCTACCGGTTCACTGGGATCCTTTACGAAGTGATGAGTATGGGATTGGCTCTGGGTAAAGGTGGTGGATGTGATAGGGTGTGTAAATTGGAGATGAGGAAGATCGAAAAAAAAGACCTAGGCCAGCAAGCAGTTGTTGAATGAGACAACTATAGGGGAGGTTGCCATCCTTGCGGGTACTGAAGTGGGAGAGGATATGAGAGTAGAAGTAGGTCGGCAAATGAATAGGCTGTTTACTCAAGAGAGTATACAGACAAAGAGCTTTTTTCAGGGGAATGTAGGAAAAATAAGATATGGAAAACATATTCATGAGTATAATACGACTTACGACCGGGCGTCGAGGGGATAAGAGCAAAATTTTAAAAGAGTGCTCATTTCACTCTATGGGTACACCATGAAAGAATGTAGTGAGCTCACTTGGGTGTGGCTTGGAGAGTAGGGCGTAGGGATAGTCAGAATTTTCCACCCGAGGAAGTTCAAGGACCCATGCAATCACATCCGAGGTAATCCGGAGGTGTCGCCCCTGCAAGAAAGTTAAAAAGGATGTGAGAGATATCTCATGAATGTTGGAGTAAAATTCGTGAATGATGGTAGCAGAAAAAGCAATCAGACCGGTGAGGACTGGCTTCTAATGAGGTCGGTAAAGACAGAAGAGATGGAGAGGTCGAGGAAGGCAAGGCAGACTTCCCGTTCAAGGAAGAGTTGTCGCTGAGACATGTGTGAAGTAAATAGGGTCTTTGCCTCGGGATTGATGAAGTGATCAAGGACAGAGAACCCACTCGGCCGATTATGCTTGCCAATTGATTTGTGAGTAAAGGATTTTTGCGTGCCTGACATATGAAAGACATATAGAAGAGAGGACAGTAAAAACACCTGAATAATGTGTCACAGGAGCCTCCGTTTTTTTTTTTTGAATTTTTGTTTTAAAAATTGAAGAGAAGTCATATCTTGGGAAGTGAATAAACACATATGGCCGTTCTTAAAAATTCTAAACATACACTATCTAAGGGTTTAGTGAGGATGTTGGTCAATTGAGTGTCGGTCGGAGTATGTTCAAGAGAGATGATTCGAGATTTCACGAGCTCACGAATAAAATAATGTTGAATATCAATATGTTTGGTTTGTGAGTGTTGAGCAGGATTTCTGAAAAAAATTAATAGCACCAGTATTGTCATAGTAAATAGTCATAGTGTCCTGGATAATATCATAATCAAGAAGTCTTTGTTTCATCCACAGGAGTTACGTACAGCAACTTTCCGTGGCAATGTATTCGATTTCTGTAATAGACAAAGAGATAAAATTTTATTTTTTACTTATCCAAGCTACCAGGTTGGAGCCGACACAGAAATATCCACCAGTGGTACTTCTTTGATCATCAACATTTTCAACCCAATCGGTATCGGAATATCCAGCCAAGGCAAAATTGGAGTTGTTAGAGAAGAAAATCCCATTATTGGAAGTCCTATTGACATAACGAATGATACGTTTAGCTGTACTTAAATGAAACTCTTTTGGGTCCGGTTGATATCGGACACAGATATCGACACTAAATGTAATGTCAAGTCGACTAGTGGTTAAGTATAGGAGACTATCGATGATACTTCGATAAAGTGTTGGATCGATGCTCTTTCCTGTAAGATTACGATCTAGTTTTGAAGAAGTGCTTATGGGTGACCAACTATGTTTGTAGTTATCAATATTAAAACGTTTTGTAAGATCGTTGGCATATTTGGCTTGAGAGATAAAACTACTATGAGAGAATTGCCAAATTTGTAAGTCGAGAAAGTATGTAAGTTTTTTGACCATATTCACTTCGAATTCTAAGGCCATACAGTCAGTAAAAGAATGAGTATGGGAGTCAACGCTAACACCAAAGACAATGTCATCAATATAAACTTGGGCTATAAATATATATTTTTTGATTATTTTTACAAATAAGATTTTATCAACACTGCCTCGAACAAAATTATGATCTCTAAGGCATGAGGTGAGACGCTCGTACCAAGTTCTGGGAGCTTGCTTAAATCAGTATAGAGCCTTTTTAGTTTGTACATATGGTCTAAAAATAGAGGATTCACAAATCCCTTTGGTTGCTCTACATAAACTTTCTTTTGAATAAGACTATTTAGGAAGGCACTTTTTACATCAATTTGATATAATTTAAATCCTATGGTACAAGTAATAGACATAGGGATACGAATAGATTTAAGAAGAGCGCCAGGAGTAAAAGTCTCGTCATAATCAATGCCTTACACTTGTGTATATCTTTCAGCAACAAGTCGAGCTTTAATACGAGTGATATTTTCATTTTCATTGATTTTATTTTTGAAGATCCATTTGGTCTTGATGACATCTGTATGTATAGGTCAGGAAACTAAGGACCATATGCCATTTGATTTAATTTCTCGTGCATGGCATTTGTCCAACACTTATTGGACAAGGCCTCTTCAACCTTTTTGAGTTCGATGTGAGAAATATAATTGGTACAGGTGAACAGATTTAGTATACAATGACGCAACCTTATACCTTCACACGAATCGCCTAACATGAGGTCTTTTGGATAATTTAACTTTACCATGGAAGAAAGTTCCTTTCTAGGAATGACGTTAGGAGTCACTTGCAAAATATCAGAAAATGCTGAGTTAGGTAAAGATTTAACTTGATCATCCTCTTTATCAGAACAATTACGGGTTTTATAATGCTCATTAGGGAGATCATTCACAACAATATTAATGGATTCCATAATGATTTGAGTGCAAAAATTATAGACTCGATAGGCTTGACTAGTTAAGGAATATCGCAAGAACATCCCTTCATCACTTTTTGAATCAAACTTGCCTAAATTTTTCTTATCCCGTAAAATAAAGTATTGACTACCGAAAGATGAAAACATTTAACGTTGGGTTTCCTTCATCTCCAAAGTTCATATGGAGTTGTTTCTGTCCTGAATCTTAAGTAGACTCGATTGATTATGTGATAAGTCGTACTCATGGCCTCGCCCCAAAAGTGTATGGCAACATTCTTACATTATATTATAATTCTAACTATGTTTTTGAATAATCTGATTTTTTTGTTCAATAATATCATTTTGTTGAGGGGTGATGGGGGATGAGAATTTATGGTAAATTCCTTCTTCATTATAAAAATTTTTAAAATTAAAAATTTTAAATTCCTTTCCATGGTCTCTATGGATTCTTACGATAGAAATACCTTTTTCATCCGTTAGTTTTTTACACAAAATTTTTACGTGATTAATCGTATTAGACTTTTCTCATATAAAATCTATCTAAGAATATCTAGAGTAATTTTCGACAACTATTAAAATATAATTTTTATCTCAAGGTTTTCAATTCTAGAAGGTCCCATAAAATTCATATGAATTAGTTCAAGGAAACATGATGTGTGAATGTCACTAAGAGATAAGTGATTCGTTCTAATTTATTTTCCTAATTGACAAGGGCCACACATATAATATTTGATACTAGGCAATTTAGGAAGCCCTTTAACACAACTTTTCTTCAAAATTTTAGATAGAATTTTAAAATTTCAGTGGCCAAGACGTTGATGTCACAATTATGTAGAAGCAATTTTAGTAGGGTTGCATCCTAGAATGTGGTTTGGCTTGGTACCATGAAGATTGTCGGAGGTTCTTTTACCCTCTAAGATAATCAAGTCATTTGTATCGTAGATACAACATTTATCCTGAAAAAATCAGATTTTAAAATTTTCTTCATAAAATTGGCTAATACTTAGTAGGTTGGATTTTAATCCTGAAACATACAAGACATTACATGATTTTGAGAGTTCAGAAATACATATCAGACCTTGGCCAATAATGGGAATTCTAGCACCATCACCAAAGACAAACGTTCAATCAGGATGGTTCGACAATGAGAAAAATATGACTTTATTTTCACACATGTGTCTAGGGCATCTACTATCTAAGTACCACAGAGACTGATTTTGGACTTTCAAGACAATGTGAGCAACATTACATGAATAAGTTTTAGAAGAGTCTTGCAGGTCATTTTTCTTAACCCTTATTTTTTTCTCCAAATTTACTTTCTGATTCAACATTTTTATTGATTCAATGAATTGTTGAATGTGATTAATAAGTTCATTCATTTTTATTTCTTATCTTTGGTTGTATAGAGGATTCACGGTATAGCAATAGGGACGAATGTGATCAATTTTTTCACACGCATGGCAAGTAGGTACAAACTTAGGCATAGAATGAGAGTTCCTAGATCTTTGGTTTAAATAAGTATTTAATTTTATTAACTAGTGAGTCTTAGTAGGTTTGTTCATGACCATTTGGTTATATGGATTAGGCAAAGGATTTGAACTAAATTTTTTCTGTACACGTTGAGGTATTGACTTAGTAATTTTAGATGTGTTTATATTTTTATGTAAAATTTTTGTGGCGGGAATAAAGATAGTTTTAGGTTGCGGGTTGTGTTGAAAAATTTTCTCAATATACCCCAAATTCTTATTATTTTCAGTAACATTTCCAATCCTGAATATGTAATCAAGTTTTTGGATTCTACTTGAGAATTTTTTCATATCGTTCTTAGTATTTTCAAGCTCCAATTCTAGGGATATAATTTTAACGATTACGGAGCTATTTTTCATTTTCAGATCATGATGAGCAATAGTGGCACTATTTAATTTTGTCATAACTTCTACATTTTCTTTTTTCAATTCGATAAGTTTACTATTTAAGATTTTTTTTATTTTCGTTACTTTTAAGTATTCCCTAAAAAGTTTGTCATATGCCTCTTGAAATCCATCAAATTCATTATCAGATTCTTTATGGGAAGAATCTGATTATTCAGGTGGCACACTAGTGGTTTCATCACTACTAGTAATGGATGTCTTGAAGGCCATATAATTTAGTTAATCATCTTTGGAGGATTTTTCATCGTGATTTTTATCTTTTTTATCATCCGTTAGAAACATATTTAAAACTTTTCCTTTCTAACGTTTGAAATTAGGATACTCGGTCTGGATATGATCAAAACTGTGGCATTCATGGCATTGGATATCTTGTGGTTTCTTATTTTTGGAGTCTTTATTTTTTTTTTATCTTTCTTAGTTGAGGTATGAGACAGATAATTTTTTTTAGAGGTTCGTTTGTTATTCTTATTTTTTAATTTTTTTTTAAAAATTTTTGATGAACAAGGCAAGATTCTCATCATTACATGACTATTTGTTCGAGTGACGATCTCTCTTCCTTTACAGTTTTCAGGTTAATTGAATTGTTTCTTTTTAATTTAGGAAGAGTGTGCTAATTTGTTTGAAGGGACCTAATAAGTTTTTCTATTTTTAATTTATCTAGATCTTTACTCTCTTCAATAGTAGTGACTTTTGATCTAAAACGTTCAGATAAAGATCGTAAAATTTTTTAGACAATTATATTTTTAAGAATACGTTCTCCTAAATTGAATGAAAAGTTCATAATATCATTCAATTTTATATAAAATTTATCAAATGTCTCGTCATCTTTCATTCAAATTTTTTTAAATTTAGTAGTGAGTATTTGTAATTTTAAATTTTTATCAAATTTAGTTCATTTATGGATAATCTCAAGGATATCCCAAACTTCTTTCGATATCTTATAGATGAAAATGCATTTAAATTTTTCATAAAATACGGCCATAAAGATTGCATGTAATCCCTTATTCTTTCAATTGTATATATCAAGTTCTTCCTTAGTCCATAAAAATAAAAATTTTGGTTCGTCATCCGTGGTACTTCAAGGCAGAGTCCACATAATCTGAGTACTAGCCCAAACACGCTCATCTATATATTTACGACATGCTCTCATATGTACTTTTCAGTACGCGTAATTACTCTCATCAAAATAAGGAGGAACGGACAGCGACTGACTGGTATGCATCTAGGTCGAGGTCACAGATCAGAGTGAGTCTCTGATATCAATTAAAGAAAACTTCTCGTCCCAAATTATACAAAAATTTTTACCCCTTAATAAATTACGGAAGTAATACGAAATAAATATTTAATACATATAAAGAACATTTCAATATAGATGAAGCAAATAACAAGTATAAAATATAAATGAATAAATAATAAGATAAGGGCATAATTTTTGGTGACGATAAAAAATTTTGATAATTATAATTATCGAGTAAAACCCTCTGGGTTTCAACAGTTAGGAAAGATATGCACTATAAAAATTAACTTACAGATTGGGTGGTAGTGATGCGCTAATTTAGTCGACTTACTCCCATACATGATCTTTACCAAGGAATTCCTTGGATTTGCCCACAGTAACGAAAATGGACGCCTTTCGATTTTTACGTTAATCTTGACTCACAATTTGCTTGAAATACCAAATACGACTGGAACCATTTTTCCACACTACCAACGTCGCCAACGAAAGTAGATGGGTGGGTAGAATTGTAACGGTAAAGTAAAAGTGGTGAAAAAATCATAACACAAGAACATACGAATGTATTTGAGGTTTTATCAAATTGAGCAATGATTAATGTAGTAAAATCTTATTTTCTCTCAAAGTGGGCACTCCAAAATGTATAAGTAAGAATTAAGGCAATTGAAAGAAGGGAGAATTATATAGAGAGGCTTGAAAGATACGTTTAAAAAAATGACCGTTACCGCGGCGTTCGAGCACACCTAGGGTTTCAAAAGAAACACGCATGGGTGCTTGAGCGAGAATACGGCGAGCTTCGATCCCAAGGTTACTAGTTTTCTGGCTCGAGCAAATGGTGAGCGCACAATAGGCGCAAGGCTATTGGAATTGGGGCTTGAGCGAATGGTGAGTGAGCATTAGGAGCGAAGCTACTGGAATTGGGGCTCGAGTGAATGGCAAGCGAGTAGTAGGCACGATGCTACTAGAGACCGGTGTCGAGCACAGATCAAGCGAATAGCAGGCACAAGATAACGGGTACAGATAATCACAAAAATAAGTTGATGCAGCATTTCAATGAATATAACAAAATATCAACACACGATCAAATATGGTTACAGAATATGCTAATATAAAAATAATTCTAGTAGTTCTGAATTTTTTTTAGTTATGTTGTGTGTTTGATCCAATATTAACCAATGGAGTGCCCAAGTTTTCCGGTGTATAAAACTTTTGAAGGAAAATATATGAATATTATTTACTTAAAAAAAATAATTACATTTGGGTCATCAAAACTCTTCAATAACTCTATAAAATATTTGCAATATTACAAATTTATATAGTTATATAAGATCATTTATCTATTCTACTATATGGGACAGACTGACTACCTTCCTGTGGTTAAATGATTTACATTTAGTGGGCTGTTTTATTCTCAAATATTCTGATCATATCACTTTGGGCACATGATTACAGTCGGATGCTGAAGTCTTTTAAATCATTGTTGAATCTAGTCAGTCTCGGCCCATTCGAGCTTCTATGAAACTTGGCTTCTTTTATCAGAAGCTTCACATCTTACCCCCCAGACCTAGGTTGTTCGTCTCTATTTCTTGGCTATTGGAGTATAGGTAGGGTTACAATGAAATCTGCATGGACTGAGTCCTAAAAAGCACAATGGTACAACTCAGTTTGGGGTCCGGTGTCGATCGGTTCTTGTGCCTTCATTTCATGGCTGTTGACTCGAGGCCGGCTCAATACCATGATCTGCTTCCTCTACTTCATCAACTAGTTCCCTCTATGTATATTTTATAAAGTCACTAATAAAATACATAGCCACTTGTTCTTCAATTGCAGTGTGGCTTAGAGTTGGATGTATGTGGCTTTATGATAAATGGAATCAAGCTATTTAATGGGTCTCTTAGCACTAGAAAGGAAATAATTTTAAAGATGTTATATA
>JAODPA010067374.1:0-10592 GCA_025585075.1 Nepenthes mirabilis | reverse complement strand
TTACAATAAATTTTAAATTATAATTTTAATTATATTATCGGCGTGAGAAGACGACCTCCCGCCAAACATCCACAGTGCCGTTGGAATATGTTTGGGAATGCATACGTTAAAAATTGCCTATCGCCAAATAGTCCCTACGCCGCGTCCTTAAGCCGCATTTTATAAGGTTATAAACGACTTTACACGTTGGCTTACAATTGACGCTAATTAGCTTTTATATATAGGAGCGATGTGTCCCTTCCTTTCTACAGAAAGATTGGCTTGAGAGAAGTTGTTCGGTGAAGGAGACAGATTCGAGCAGAACGCCGGAGTTCAATTAGGGTTTACAGTTCTCGTCAGATCTGTCCGAAAATTCCCAAGTAATCGAGAAGTCATTGAGAGAGAGAAAGAGAGAGAGATCGGGGAAATGGGCTCGTAGAGTTGCCGTTGATGGTGACATTGCATGTCAGCAGCGAGAGTGCGGAGATTGTAGGACGTTGGAGATACGCATCGATTTGATTTTATGAACGGAAAGTTTTTAGGGATTTCAGTTCATAATTACTCAAATTAATGTCTCTTCTCCATAACTCTTTCTCTCGGTCAGGAAGGAAGAGTTGAACTGAGTAGTCATGGAAATCGAGTTCTTTCCTACGCGGCGATGCGATTCAGACTTCCTGCAGTCTCTTCCCGCGTTTTTCTTCTACTCAGTGTTCTTCAGTGAATAGAAGTCTTCGCACCTCCAGAAACGCCATAAGAGCGTCAGGCGCGTGCTCTTCGTGGACGGCTCCAACCGTCGCCACTGGACCCTGTCTTAGAAACTGCTTCGCCGTACGTTTCTCTGCGCCTATTGTGTGGTTCTGATTTTGCCTTTACATATGCTTCAAGAGCATCCATCAGGGCCCAAAGAACTCCACCAATCATCCTCCGTTTATCATAATTGCAGCAACCTTTTTGTGTGGATGGCGACGGGAAATCGGGATTTGAATTCAATGAAATCTCAGCAACTCTATGCGACGATCCGAATTCTTCCCAGTCTCTTCCGGCGTTATTCGTCAACTCGGTCCTCTTCTGTTTCTCCTAATAGAAGACTTCACGCTTTCAGAAATGCCAGAAGAGCGTTGAATGCGTGCTCTTCGCGGATGGTCCAAGAATATAGGCTTCTAGAACGTCAATCAACACCACCAGGTCCACCGAACTCCATCAATCCTGCATCTCCTATTAACAAGATTCCTGCAACCTTTTTGTCCTGGCGGTGATTGAAAATCCGGAGTCAAATTCAACTTGCAAATATAAAAAACAATGCTAGGATCTATTGGGAGAAACTTGCCAAGTAAATCTAAACTTGCTTGATTTATTCTTACCCCGTTGACAAACTGGAGATTTGACAGTAATTTCGATTGTTTGCTGTCAATAAATGGAGGAAGCGCAGCGGAAATTCTTTGCTGTCTGGATGGTGACCGGAAATCGGGATTTGAATTCAAATCTCTTGCAAATGTAAAGGAAATCTAAGTAACTCGGTGTGATATTTCGAATTCTCCCCAGTCTCTTCCCGTGTTATTTGTCAACTCGGTGATCTTCAGTTTCTCCTAATAGAAGTCTTCACATTTCCAGAAATGGCAGAAGAACGATGAATGCGTGCTTTTCGTGGATGGCCCAAGAATATAGGCTTTTAGAACATCAATCAACGCCAACAGGAGCATGAAACTCCATCAAACCTTTAATCTCCTATTAGCAAGATTCCAGCAACCTTTTTGTCGTGGCGGTGATCGAAAATCCGGAGTCAAATTCAACTTGCAAATATAAAAAACACTGTTAGGATCTTTTGGGTGAAACTTGCCAAGTAAATCTAAACTTGCTTGATTTATTCTTATCCCTTTGACAAACTTGAAGATTTTCCCGTTTGCCTTCTTGTTTATTTAGATTCGACAGTTATTTCCACTGTTTTCTGTCAATAAATGGAGGAAGTGCAGCGCAGTCTACACAGCGCTATAGTTTGGACTCCTATTCTCTATCCACTTTCCAGAATGGTTATCATCATCAGGTACATAATTTTATTTGCTACTACGGAATTTTCATGCCTTGAGTAATCGGAGGTGTACCCTATCAGTTGTTTCACCAACTAAATATGTGGCCCATGATTTTTTAATTTGTAAAAATGGGCAAGGTTGATTTATCAATTTGTTTTTCCGCTGAGAAATATTAGGCTAGTTACTCAGATTTTGTAAGTTCCCATTTTGTGTAATTATCTTTTGTTATAATTATGCCAATGAACTTATTGTTTAACGTACTCTACTCAGTTCCTGTGTAGTAGTTTTGTTCAGTAGGTATGCTGATTTTGAAGGACTATTCTGACAAAAATTATCAATTCTGTGCATTATCATTTTGTGGTAGGAGTGTATGTTTTTTTTGTTTTCCTTTTGATTTTAAGAGACTATCATGTAGCATTATAGGTCAATTACTATGTGGCATAGCTTTAACTTTTAAATTTATAGAAGGGTTCCAACTTCTCAAATTATAGCATTAATTAACCTTTATTTCTCCACTTCATCCCTGCTTCTTAAATGTACTATTTCTTCTTATTCTGGGATCCATTTGAGTTGAATTGTTGCCTTCTCATTTCACTCTTTTCAATTATTAAATGCAAAATAGTTGCTAAATCATGCGTCAAGGTAGGTTTAGGGCCTCATGATTGTGAATGAATGGCATATTGGTTGGTGTATCACTGGATAAGAAAGAACTTCAGTCAACTGTTTTCTGTTGCTTAGGTCGGCTGGACGGGAAGGTGACCTATGATGATTATAATATTTTACCTTATTACTCTATATTAATTTGATAATCATGACTATTATAATTTTTTTTATATTGTAGTTGGTGTGCTACAATTTTATGAACAAGTAAGATATTATTATTATTATTGCTTAGAAGTCACCACGGGTTTTGATTGAATGTTGTTGAAATGCTCAGAGGAAGCTTAAATGGAGTGATGAGGTTGTGTAAGTGTTTAACTGATGTTGCTTATCTTCCGGCTTCATCTAGGAGTGTGAGTGAATTCCCACAGGTAAATTTATATCCCATTAAGATGAAGTATTGATTCTACTAAAATGAATTCATTAACATATTGTTTTCTGTAAATGAAGTCTTGCAGAATTCATTCTGCATAGCATTTCAATTTTTTCACATTTTGCTTTTAATTTTGGGTTGTGGGTGGGGTTCCATCGGTGTTGGTCCACTAGCCATTGGGCACAATAATGTTTCACCTACAGTACCAGCCCTAAAACCTTAACAATGGTGTCGGTGGATTTGATCCTTGGTCCCTTGGATGGACCCAATTGGTCTTACCAGCTTAGGTAGCTAATTTTGTTTTTCTCCTATGTTTAAACTGTTTTTTTTTTTTTTTTTTTTACTTTTTTTCAATTTGAAGTCTGTGAATTAATACTAAGGCTCAATTTATCGTTACAATAATATTTGTAGAAGTTGAATTGTTAATGTGCATTGTTAAGGATTGTTAATCGCCATTTGTGAATTTTTCCGTTCTTTTTTTATACCTTCTCCTTTGCCTTTTTTGTTCTTGCTTATTTGAAATATTCCTCATTTTGATGTACTTTGGGCATATTTATTTTGTAAAAAATCTACAAATTAGATCTTCCTCAAAATATACAACTTTTTGCTCTTTCAACTGTTTATAATGCCAGGATTGAAGATTGTAATAAATAAAATTTTTAATTTTTAATTTTAGTGGCACTGATAATAATTGTCATCAACTATAGAGAAACTGTTATTTCGGGACAATTGCTTGGGCTAATGATAATCCACAAGTATCTTCATCCACACGTATAATTGACTTGTCGAGTATTAAAATATCTAAACAATAGAGGTGGGACAAGTGAATATTTTTGTTCCAAAATTACTAAAATGGATTGAAATTACAATGATGATGAAAATTTAAGAGAAGCTGTTAGTCTTATTTGGTCGAGTGAAAACAAGCCATAGATAGAAAAGTTGTGTGGAGGAATATTATGCTGGCTTGTATTTGATATTTATATTGAGTTGTTTGATGGCTAGACTTGATTGCAAGTCTTATTTTGTGAAATTTTCTTTCTTAGATGTTGAGTTTGTAAGTTTTGAATTTTCCTCGCAAACAAGGACCCGATGTTACCGATGGATGAAAATATTGGTATCGGTATCGATCTCGATTAATATTAATATCGGATAATATATATCAGTATTTGATATATTAGGTAGAAAAAAATTTAAAAATCGTAAGCTAACCGAGTAATATCAGTCACATTGGCTGATTCAAAAATATATCGCAATATTATTATTATATCGAAAAATATCAATTTTAAGGACTCCAATACCAATACATAGTGGCCGATAAGTATTATATTAGCCAATATTCTCATCAGTGATGTTATCTCATTATGTTAAGATTGAGCTAGCTAATAGTGACAGATGTTTATGTCATTGGTGATGTTGGTGAAATACTTTGCACCCGTTTGCGGTAAATTGATTTGATCGCTGTTGATGGGTACACCGGAATATGGGCTGGCCTATGGTCAACGGAGGCCCAAAATGGCATATCAGATGGTCAACTTAAAAACGGCCCAACAGGGCGCGAAGACCCAAAGCCTGAAAGGCCCAAGACGGTCAACGCTGGCGTTGATCGTCTAAACTCCAGCAGGTGGCTAACGCGCGTGCAGACGGTCAATTCGAGCGTTAACCGGAATCACTGTAGCCTCAGGCAAAAAATAAAAGGTTTTTACGGGCCTAGCTCACTTGAGCCCACGATCTATCAGACTGCCAGCAACGGCTCTTCCAGTATCTTCCACGATTCCTACTGGCTCCCAAAATATACATTGACAAAATCCATGCCCTTCTCATAAGGAAGGCGTCAGATTTTTCCAATCTCCTGCCAACTAGGGCGCTCCAACGGTAAAAAATACAGAAAGAAGGTAAGCAATTTGGAAAGTCGCTAACCGCCGTGGAAGGAAACTATCTTGGCCCATTTGGCAACTAGTATCAGCTCTGAAAGGCAGGCCACCCAAGAATCACGCAGGGGATTACTCCTTCCAAAGGAGGGAGATCACCCTATCAACCATAAATAAGTCCTGGAATTCTCATTCCAGGCACGTTTTCTGTTACGCAGACTTTTACTAAGGCTACCTGCTACTCACGCAAGCTATTGCTCACACAACGCCCACAACGACAACAGACTTACACTTCTCCATTTTCTGCTGTCACTAAAAAACCCAAGGTATACAAATGAGCTTCTGACGGCCGTTTACTGCGTCCCCACCATCCAGATTCAAGAAAACAGATTTGTCTCTCTTTCATCTGGAGATACACACACTCTTGCTTTCTCTCTCTCTTTCTCTCTGTATTCTCATGTCCAGTGACCTTCCCATATTTCGAAGGCTGTTTACTGACTTGAGCGTCGGAGTGTTTTCAGTGGGACAACTTCCTGCCGACACACTGACCTCCTGTTCTTTTTAGTGGTGTGCAGGATCCAAATTCAGTGAACGGAGCCGGAACCAAGATCAGTGGATCAGCCCGAATCTATTCAAAGTTCGGATCCAAAGACGCGTCAGCTGTGATACTTGACTACATCATTGCATGGACCTTTGTTTTACTTGCTGTTTTGAGAAGGAGGATGATGGGGTACTTGTTTGTTTGAGAGACAACTTGCAACAAAAAGAGTTAGCAGTTTGGCCAAGAACCCATTGTTGTGAAAATCCCTGAGATGATCAGGACTATCATCATCGGAAGCTGAAATCATCAATACACCTATTGTGAGAAGTAGAAAGAAATGTTTTCCTATTGCCATATCGTTTTATGTTCCATATTTTCTTGTTCTCTTATACCGTGATTTACTTGTAGTGTTGATTGCATTTGCTCTTTATGTTTCCTTTACTAGCGGACACATGAATGCATTTCATGGTATGTATTCCTAAGATACATAAAATAAGAATGACGGGCCTAATACGCCACCCCTCTAATTTGTTCATTGCTTTATGATGAACATTTCTTGTTGAAGAGTGGATGGACATGCATCTTCCTCCATATTGCATATTGTAGATGATATGATTGTGTTTGATTGAAATAAAACTTTTCTTTTCAAAATGTTATTGTTGAAGTAAATTAAGAACTATTTACCAAATTTATTGATGAGATTAAGATCTTATGTTGGGCTTAGTGTTGTGTTTTGTGTTGTACAAAATACAAATGCTTCAGAACTTGGGAGGAGATGCAAGTGAACTGTGCATCATGATCTGTTTATTTATTAATTTGAGTCTTGCATTACTATTTTATGAACTCGCTAGAAATTTTATGATTGTAGCATGGCTCTATTGGTACTTGTGCTGGTCCCTTGGCCCAGCATCATTAGCAAAACTTGTGGAAGAATGATGTTTAAGAGTGGTATAAGTAAAAGTTGTACAAGTTATCACATTGTGTTGAAACTTACTGTGATATAAGTGTAGTTTCAACTATAGCAACTATTTTCATTGAGTTTTTGAATGTAAATGAGAGAACCTTTAAGCAAAACATGCAACTATGTGATCTCAAATGTCTAGTTTGTCTAATGTGCTATAGAAGTGCCTTTAGATTGATGATGACATTTTGTTTGTCTGGATAATTACTTACCTTCAGAACAAATTATTGTAAGCATGTCTGCTACTGTTGACAAAGAATAATGATTAAGCTGTGGACAACTAAGTTACTAAGGAAAATGGTTGCTCTTGATGTCTTTGCAATTATGATGATAGTGGGAAACTCAGTTATTCTCCTTTATTTTTTGGTTACAAGTTGTGCTATGTGACTTTGCTAAAGTTCCAACACATAATATCGTAATCATATTACAGAATTTCCCTCTCCCTCTCCAACTCCATTCCTTCTTACACCCATGGAGATGAGATAAATTTGAGTGGAAACCATTGGCCTTGGCCTTTCTTCTGTTTTGATACAATTGCTAGCTCGTTCTTGAGGGATAATATAAATTTATTGAACTGAAATATTCAAAATAAAATTTTAAAATTAGAATATGACAAATTTATTTTTTTATTCCAACAAACAAAAATGCTAATTTCTAATTCTTCTAGTTGTCTCTTTTTTTCTCTGTTGTCCACCAATTTTATTTTAGTGAGGAGCTTTGTTTTTTAATTAGAACTTAGAACTTTTATTATTATTGGGTTTCATTTAATTGTTCATATTCTTTACAAATGTAGTTGTATTTTATTTGTTATAGGTTCAGATATAAAAACGACACTCGATTGTGTATGTGTTTTTTTTTTTTTTTTGGGATATAAGTGATTTGATTTGAAATCAGGCATTACATTTGTGTTGTTTATATTAGATTTAAATTAAAAAGGGGCAATTTTGAAAAGGGTAGTGTAGATTTGATTCATGAACTTCAAATCTCATTTGGGTCTTCACCATCTCTAGTATCTGAGCAACGGCTATGATCAACCAATGACCTTGATGTATCTCAACAGATGCCACAAATCTGCTCCTAAATTTGACAAAGGTCACCAAATTTCCAAATCTATGGTTTTGACTACTGTTAAGGTTGGCATACTGACTTCTCACCCTCAAATCCCATCCATTTTTTCGAACTCCCGAACTCTGGTGACCAGGTTAGTTATATGGCATCTGGGTTCACAAAATTTCTATCATGGACCATTCTCAATCCTTGTCTGAGCTTTCATTTTTCTCACTTGATTGGTTGCCCCCATTGTACCCTTTTCCCTTTCGGGACTCTCCTTTAGGGCTGATTCTCACGGAGGTTACAAATTCGAATAATATTTTGACAGATGATGGTGATGGTAATTCTAATTCAATGTTTTGTTGCCTCCTTTTATTAATGGAAATTCATTGCATATTGGTCAGGGTTTTACCTTGTAAAGTGCATAGGTGGGTTATTAGTCACGTATCATGTTGATTTTAGTCTTGTAACTCCCCAGTGTTGCTGGTGCTACTAAGGAATAATGGTGGTTTGGAGTTGATTTTATTTAAAGGAGATATTCTATGGTTGCTAAATAGCCCAGTGGGGACCTTGTTGATGCATTGAGTAATCTGAAGTATTTTGGAATTGATGACAACAATAGTGATCCCGTTTGGGAGTGCCTCACTCATGAACTAACTAGATGGTAAGTCACACACCTTTAGCTTGAAATATGGGAATGGTGAGTTATGTGAGGTTGAACTGAAAATGATTATGGTACATGTGAATTTGTTGGGGATCGCACTGGTGACCCTGGAAGTACAAAGATGACCTGTGTTTTCTATCATATACCATTATATACAAACCTTCTGTCGGATAATACGATGAAGGAATTTATCTAAAGGGAAGAGATATTGATGAACCCTCCCTCAACTCTTTGCTTTGCTGAATGATTGCCCATTATGACTGAGTGCATGTTTTTGAATATTAACCAGATTTTGATACTTACAGGATTTTGGTGAATCATGTAGAAGCTCGTTCAAGTTATGAAAAAGAGACAAACATTTAAGTTGGTAGAAGGTCCAGGGTCTACATACTGTGGCGACAACATTATGTGAGCACTTTACATTACTAAAGTATACATTGCATTTCTAAAAATTACATGCAACTTCCATTCAACACTACCATGAGAAATAACTTTAATGTTGATCACATGTGCATTGTTGTTAAATGTGACTGATATTTTTGTTGAATTTATGTTTAATCGCCACAATTGAAGCCTTCCCTAATTTACATGCCTTTAAAATTTATTCCCCAACAATGGATATTGTCCAATTGATTATGGTAAACTTATAACACAAAAGAAGACAAGAAATTTTCATACTAGTTATATTCTCATGCGTATATAGGGTTATTTGCTTATCTTAAAAAATACTAAACTACCATTACAAATGAGTATATTTTAGCATATCCCAAGAAATATTCTATGAGTATGTTTTATCAATTATTCTAATCCGAACAAATATTCTATCATTTTCCTTTAAGCAGAAGTATAGGTGTTAGTCATCCTAAGTTTGCTACAAATGTAATTAGAACTCTAGTTAAAAGACTTGGTGAAAATTCTGGTAAACTGATCTCCAGTCCTTATCTAACAAATATGAATTATGTCTTGTTAAAGTTTGTCACAAATAAAGTAGCAGTCTACCTCACTATTAAATATGTTAGGAAAGAGTGTCGGTTAGATAGTAAAACCAAGAGGATAATGATAATGATCGCGCACACACACACACACACACAATAGAGAATAAGGAAAAACTAAAAACACATAATTTTATGTGGAAACCCTCTTTTGAATAAGAGGCAGAAAACTACGGGACAATTTATAAAATTTTTCTATGTAAAATTTTGGTTACAGAAATCTCTTGATTATAGAAACCCTTGGAGGACAGAGCACAATAGCAAAAATGGTGACTCCTTGTATTTCTATCTGCTTCTTCACCTCCGCAGTCTCACCGAGTTCAATACTCTGCTTACATATATACATATATATATATATACAAATAAAGGCACTAGTCGACCACTTACTCTGTAAGGCGGTTACGTGCACTGCAAGGTCTATTACCTACTCTGCAAAATGGCATTTATGCCGAGAGCAGTTGACCTGCTCTGCAAAGTTGGCTACCAACTCTAAAAGTCAATTTTCTTTTCTGCAAAGTTGTTTGTACAGACTTTGCGGATGACCGGTTTTTTAAGTTAGTGTGCTCGGCCGTCAGTCAATGTCATCGACCATTAGCCGATGTCCTCAGCTATTAGTATTTAACTTGCCTTATGACTTTATCCTGACGGCATCACTCCGACAAGTTTTATATCTCCGGCTTTGTGAACCTCTTCGACCTTGTGAACCCCTTTGGAAATTTCACTTTGGAATTTTTACTCCGGAAATTCACTCCGGCCAAGTGTTTGTAATATGGATTTCATGTATTATGGATGATTGTTTTATTATTGCACCATAGCCAAAATGGTTCAAAACTTTTATACCCAAGAGAATTAAGTAATCGGTAAAGGCACATTATTTCACAAGTAACATGCTTCTGTAGATGATATTATGATTTTGCACTTGACCTAGTTATTGTATATTGTCTCTCATTTTTCCATGACACAAGGTTACTTCTATTAAACACACAATAGCCCGTGGTGAATATCTGATCATATGGCGATCTAACCAAATTAACATAAGAGATGCCCTTAACTTAATGATCATAATTATTGTACAGTAAGTCTCATTGTATTATATTCTTGGGCTATGGCGATCTAATCTAATTTGCATGTTGAATGAAGAAGATGATTTTAGGGAACGAATTTTGGAGAAGGTCCAATGAAGTGGCTAAAATGCAAGAAACCCCATATTGAAGTGGTCAGATTTGTTGATAGTGATGTGAAACCGACATAGGATTTCTTTATGAATGTGTGGATTAAGCAAAGATGGTCAGTTATCAACAAAGTTTGTTGTTCTTATGCAAACATATGGAAGATGATTGACTAGAGGTGAAAATTTCAATTACATCATGAATCGCATGGGCAAGTATGCAATGAAATTTAATTTAAAAATATTAATTGTTTAATTATATTTTTATATATGTCCTCAATCCTTAATTCCTGTGCTCCTTACCTTACT
>JAODPA010067373.1:0-10592 GCA_025585075.1 Nepenthes mirabilis | reverse complement strand
GTGCCCCTCTCTTTCTTCTCCAAACCCTAAACCGTGCGAAAATGGCGAGAAAAAAGTCACAACGCGGCTTATATACTGCGCCGGCCGCTCGAGCGCCCCATCGAGTGGCTGGCGAGCGGCCAGCCCAGGGATCAGTTCTGCTCCCACCGCTCGAGTGCCCCGTCGAGCGGCTGGCGAGCGGCCAACCCACGGGTCGATTCTGTTTCGACCGCTCGAGCCTCGGCTCGAGCGCCCAGCAAGCGCCACCCTGGTGCTTGCTGATTTTTGGGCATTTTCCAATTTTTCACTTTTAACCTCCGCCTTTTTACTACATGCATAGCCTCTTATCGATATTAATCACCTTAATCACATCTAGTCATTATGTTTTCGATTTCGGGTCCTCACATCGGTTGTAAGGGCAGCCCATGATTCCGCTCCTTTTTCCCCCTAATTTTCTCGCTCATGAATTAACAGAAGAACATGGCACTAAACAGGAATGACACATTGCATATTTGAGGACTAACATGTATTAAATTTCACCAAATAAAATAAAGACAAATGGTAAAACAAAGGGGCAGCATATCAGCTTGCATGCAAACTGATTCAGCATAAGGCCACTGAGAAACTGGACACCAAATGGGGTAGGTGGCAACCTCCAATTAATCTAAAAAATTTACAGCAAATAATAGATAAGTAAAGCTAATTATTCACCAAGAGAGAGAAGGAAAATCGAAGAGAAATTGAAGGAAAAGAGGCGCAAAAATAGAGAAGGAAAATAGAGTTTGGAGAAAGGACTTGGTAGAAACTCTAAGTTCAAAATTGTATATAAAATATTTTCAGACAAGAACACCTCCACTTCCTTGATTTGTTGGTTAATTCTTGATGTTATCTTTGAGTATTATTAATCCAATATTTGAAATCCTTGCTGTTATCATACTAAAATAGCAAAAATTCAGAAACATGGATCATGAAGCTGATTTTTGCAACCGGCTATATTGCTTGCTGATCTGTAAATTTTTACATACTGTTAATGGTCGACTTATCCCATAACAATTTTTGTGAAGAAACTTTAATATGTTAGCTAAATTACCAAATTTTTATTTTTGAATAAAATGCTTTTAAAATCAACTAGCAGTTTGAACCAAAAAAATCAGGGGCTTGCTAATGGTGCTGATTTTCTTCATATTTTTGACCGGTTCAAGCTCTATAAAAATTAGTATAGGAACTTTGATGAACCCTCTAAGATGTCGTAAAGTTGGTGTCAAAATATCTCTTAAAAATATGACCAGTTTAGCCTTGAAAAAATCAAATATTACTAAACCGGCCAAATTGCCTCATGATACAGTGTTTAGCACAAAATCAATCATAACTTTGAACCCGGAAATGATAAAATTAAAATATTTATATGAGCCGGTCTAAAATTATGTGCTAATTCTATAAATGTATAGGAAGTAATATTTCATGGTGATTTAATCACTGAACCGGGCTTCACATTAATAATTGAACTAACTTTAGCAATAACGCTAAAATTGACAATTTGGGAAAATCAGGCAGAACTGGCCTCCATCCAATCACCAAGTCGGCCCAAAATCAGTCACCAACTACTTAAGACCCTTATTAAGATTGTGTAAAATCTTCTCATAAAAATGGGTTGAATGGACTATTGAATCGGATCCCCAAATGAGCCGCAGAACCCTAAGCCCATATAAATGCTGAATCTAACAGTCCATTTGATGGACTAAACTGGCCATGAACCGGTTGAATCAGCAACTGACCCAATTATATTATTTAGTACTTGCGTTGACCTATCCCCATAGCAAACGATTTCCAAAAATTCCTTGATTTGTCACTGAATCGACCCTAGAACAGCAATTGCCACTAAATTGTCTGGTCTGTACTTAATTGCCTATTTTGCTAATTTAGCATAAACTGTCTAGGAAATAAATAAAAAATCAGTCATATATGGTATGTTAAATTAGTAAACAAGTTATACATTATGTAAATCGGTTGACTATTATAAGAACTAGATACTAAAGATTAGAAATGAATCGGTTTCTAATGAACCAACTAATTTGGTAAGTGAACTGATTTTTGTATGATTCTTTCGAATGATAAACAAGCTACTTATTATATGGATAATGGTGAACCGACTCACGTGATATAACCAACAAAATATTATGAAAAGTATAACCAATTCATAAATCAGATTTGTCATCAAACCGATTAAAGAGATAAAATAGAATCGAACCGGTTAGTACCCCGATAAATTATAGAAATTATGGACTGGGAATCGAATAATATATAATCTTAAAGTAAGTCCTACACATGTTAAAATATATATGTATTCATGTTATGCATTGATATGATTTTATTATGAACATATGCGATATGTTTTGTCGTAATCTTATTATGAACATATATGATATGTTTATACATAAGTAGAAGCCAACATGATACCAAGAAAATATAATTTTTCTCTAACATGAAAAAATTAAGAAAAAGAAGTCAGATTATAAATTAGGGCTTCTACTACAAAATTTTAAGAAATAAGAAAATTAAACTGAGGATTTTTATTTTAGTGAATAGTACCTCCTACATGCTTTAGAATATTATAATGTAGAACATTATCTGAATAAGTATTACTGTGTGATTTTGGCCCATCTATCAAGAGACAATAAATAGTACCATTCTATCTTCGAGATGTAAATAAGGAAGATAAGGCCTTTAATTTATGTGAACTGAATACAATCTATCATATCTTCGGAATGTAAATAAGGAAGAAAGTATTATCGTGTTATACAATTTTGCTCTTTGATTGTGTAGACTAACACAATCCAGACAACGATCAAATACTCTGTCAACTGATACGGCCTATTAATCCTAGTTCCCTCAAGATATGCAAGGTAAAAATGTGCTTCCTAGTAATAAGAATTAAGTACCATAAAAAGAAAAGCTAATTACATTATGAAAAAGTTTTGAAAAAATATATATATATTTATATATATCACGACTCCTATTTCTGTATTGTTAAATTTTTGAATGAAAATATATATTTCCTTAACAATTATATTTTTGTTGAATATTTGGCTCAGTCTTACTATTTTCTTTCCCTTCAGATGCTTCACAGGAGTTCAAATATGGTAAATAAACGTACAAAATTACTATTAAGTATGCGGTAATCAGTAAAGATGTAACTAGTTTAATTTGAATGATAATGTAAGAACTTGTAAATTTATAAGTATCTCAGAAATGTAAATTTTAGTATTTGTAGTTTAGAAATGTGTTTGCAAATCTCTCATGATTATCTTATAATTTCAATATAATTCTTATAGGATAAATATTGGGATGTTAGTTGGCATCTTTTCCTATCACAAGCTACATTCACGTTATTGTTAAATGAATATCAGAGCCATTAATGATTGACATTATTTTGAATCTTGTGTATTATAGTTTGTTGTAATTTAAAGATTATTAAGGTAAGCACATGTTCCATATGATTAAGATAAATATAAGAATGTGATACGTGACAATTGATATCGAAGAATGAATAAGGAAGATGCCTTAGGACTTTGATTGACTTATTTTGTAGGGGGGTTATGTTTGATTAAGTTGGGATTGAGGTCAAGATTCAGTAATTTTGAGTTAAGATTTGAGATTTCTACAGTTCTGTCTGAAGCCTAAGATTGATTGAATGATTTTGAGTTAAAATCTTAAGTTGGTTAGCTAATGTGATTAAAGTTTGGGATAGGATCAAGATATAATAGGACTTGAAACCTAGTGTGGCAGGTAAAATTAAGATGATCTAAGTAGCGCAGTGAAAGTGTATGGGCCGTCGTATTGGGATATAAGATTTGATTTGAGAATTGACATAGAAAATCTACAAAAATCTCCCTATCTAATTAAAGATGGAGAAATGGATAGAAGTATGCGAATTTTGAGGACGAAATTTTTTTTTTAGGATGATAGAATGTAAGGATCAAGATTTCATAAATCATAATTCAGTAAACTAAATTAAATTATGTAAAATTAAGATCAATGAATGGTAAAAACCCAGAAACTAGGAAGTCATACCGAAATGCGATAAAAATTTATTTGATGAAATCGACTTCAATTCCGATTAATAAAAAATAGAACCAATGATAGGAAACTAATTCGGTTAGTGAATTCTCAATTGATTAATAATCAAATTAATTTTAATTGACAAAAAGAGAACCCGGTCACCAAATTATCAGCTAATTAATAATTAAATTCAATATGATTGATCGAATAAAGTATAAATTAAATTAATTAAGCAAAATGTGGAAATTATATATATATATATTCAACACACTCACTCACCCAACACTCAGAAAAATTAATTAAGAAGAAGAAGAGAGGTGTGGTTTGGTTGTGAGGGTAGCCCACGGTTCCCCTCCTTTTCCCCCCTAATTTTCTTGCTAATAAATTAAAAGAAGAACATGGAACTAAAGAGGGAAGACACATGGCATATTTGAATACTAACATGTATCAAATTTTATCAAATAAAATAAGGACAAGTGCCAAAACAAAGGGGTAGCACATCAGCTTGCATGCAAACTGATTCAGCATAAGGCCACCGTGAAACTTGACACCAAATGGGGTAGGTGGCAAGGTCCAATTGATCCAAAAAATTTACAGCAAATAATAGATAAGTAATGCTACTTATTTACTGACAGAAGGAAAATCAGAGAGAAGTCGAAGGAAAAGAGGCGCAAAAATTGAGCAGGAAAATAGAGTCTAGAGAAAGGACTCGGTAGCAGCTCAAAGTTCAAAATTGAATGTAAAACATTTCCAAGCAAGAACACCTCCACTTCCTTGATTTTTTGGTTAATTCTTGCTGTTATATTCGAGTCCAATGCTTGAAATCTTTGCTGCTAGTATACTAGAACAGCTAAAATTCAGAAACATGTATCATAAAATTGGTTTCTACAGCATGCTGTATTGCTTGCTGATCTGCTAATTTTTACATACTATTATTGGCCAATTTATTTCATGAAAATTTTAGTGAAGAAACTTTAATATGTTAGCTAAATCACGATATTTTTATTTTGAAATACGTCTTCATGAAACCAGCCAGTTCAATACGCTTAAAATCAACTGGCAATTTGAACCAAGAAAATCAAGGGCATGTTGTTGGTGCTGATTTTCTTCACGTTTTTGATCGGTTTAAACTCTATAAAAATTAGTATAGGGACTTAAATAAACCCTATAAGATGTCATGACATTGGTGTAAAAATATCTCTTAAAAATATGACCGATTCAGCCTTGGAGAAATTAAATATCACTAAACCGGCCAGATTGTATCATGATGTAGTGTTTAGCACAAAATCAGTACATAACTTTAAACCGAGTAAGGATAAAATTAAACAATTTATACGAGCTGGTCCAAAATTATGTGCTGATTTAGAAAATATATGGAAAGTAATATTTCATGGTGATTTAATCACTGAACTGGGCTTCACATTAATAATTAGACTAACTTTAGCAATTATGCTAAAATTGGCAGTTTGAAAAAATTAGGCCGAACCGGCCTCCATTCAACCCCCAAACCAGCTCAAAATTGGTCACCACCTAGTTAAGACCCTTATTAAGATTGTGTAAAATCGGCTCATGAAAATGGGTTGAATGGACCATTGAATCGGATCACTAAATGAGCAGCAGAACCCTGAGTCCATGTGAATGCTAAATCTGACAGTCAATTTGATGCACTAAACTGGCCATGAACTGATTGAATCAGTAGCTAACCGTTCATATTATTTAGTACTAGGGTTGATCTATCTCCTTGTAAAATGGTTTCCAAAAATACCTTGATTTGTCACTGAACGGGCCCTAAAATAGAAATTGCCACTAAATTGTCTGATTTGCACTTAACTACCTATTTTACTAATTTAGAGTGAACCGTCTAAGAAATAAGTAATAAATCAGCCATATATGGTATGTCAAATTAGTAAACAAGTTATATATCATGTAAATCGGTTGGCTATTATAAGAACCAGATGTTAAAGATTAGAAATGAATTGGTTTCTAGTGAACCAGCTAATTTGATAAATGAACCAATTTTTGTATAATTTTTTAAAATAATAAATCGGCCACTTATTATATGGATAATGGTTAACCGACTCACGTGATATAATCAGTAAAATATTATAAAAATTCGAACCGATCCATAAACTGAATTTATAATCAAAATGGTTAAAGAGATAAAATAAAACTGAACCGGCTAATGCACCAATAAATTATGGAATTTATCTACCGGAAATCAAATAATATGTTGTCTAAAAGTAAGTCCAACACATGTTAAAATGTATATGAACTTATGTTATTCATTGATATGATTTTATTATGGACATATATGATATGCTTTATCGTAACCTTTTTATAAACTTATATGATTTGTTTTTACATGAGTAGAAGCCAATATGATACCAAGAAAATATGAATTTTCTCTAAGAAAAGAAAATTAAGAAGAAAAAGAAAGATTATGAATAAAGACTTCTACTACGAAATTTTAAAAAGAAAACTGAACAAAGAATTTTTATTTTAACGGATAGTATCTCCTAATATGCCTTAAGATATTATATTGTAGATCATTGTTTGAATAAGTATCGCTATACGATTTTGGCCCTGTCTACCAAGAGATAATAGATAATACCGTCCTATTTTCAAGATATAAATAAGAAAAATAAGGCTTTTGATTTGTATGGACTAAACACAATTCATCATATATTCGGGATGTAAATAAGGAAGAAAATATCACTATGTTATACGATTTTAGCCTTTGATTATATGGACTAACCCAATCCAGATATCGATCAAATGCTCCGTTAGCTGGTAAGGCCTACTAGCCCTGGTTCCTTAAAATATGTAAGGTAAGATGTGCTGACTATTAATAAAAATTAAATATAAGAAAAAGAAAAGTCAATTACATCATGAAAATATTTTTAAAGTATATATATATTTTTACATGTATCACGACTCATATTCCTGTATATGTTGCATTTTTTAATAAAAATATGCATGTCCTTGATTATTATATTCTTGTTAAATATTTGACTCACTCTTACTATTTTCTTTCCCTAAGATGCTTCATAGGAGTTCAAACCTGGTAAACAAAAGTACAGAAAAGCTATTAAGTATGCAATAATCAACAATGATGTAACTAGTTTAATTTGAGTGATAATATAATAACTTATAAATTTAGAAGTATCTCAAAAATATAAATTTTAGTATTGATAGTTTAGAAATGTGTTCGCAAATCTCTCATGGTTATATTGTGATTTCGGTGTAATTTTTATAAGATGAATATTGAGATCTTAGTTAGCATCTTTCCATATCACAAGTTACATTCACATTATTGTTAAATGAATATCAAAGCCATTGATGATTAGTATTATTTTGGATCCTGTATATTATGATTTGTTGTGATTTAAAGATTATTAAGCTAAATACACGTTCACTATGATTAAGATGAATATAAGAATGCGGGATATGACAATTAGTATCGAAGAATGTGTGACGACCCGAGTTCTGGAATATGATAATTGGAAGGTAGTTAAGTTAAAATAGGTGAATTGTGTTCAAAAGGTACAGGAGAAATGGATTGGAAAGCTCAAAGAATCAAAATTAGTAAACCAGAAAACCGAAATTGTAAGCGGTGAAATGTTAATTCACAGACGACATTTTGGGTTTTAAATTGTGATAATCATGACTTATTAAGGTTATATAATCAAAAATAAGGTCCAAGGATGTGAAAGATTGGGTTAGAATGGTCAAAACGAGTCCCAAATGGTGAAAACGCGACGTAGGCTTGCTGCAGGCTTGCCGCGGGCCAGACCAGCGCCCTCCGTGCGCTCGAGCCCTCCTATCAGGCGGAAAAACCAGTGGCGTTCCCGAAGCCCTCCACTCGAGCGGCTGTGTGCCGAAAGATGAGCGCTCGCTGGCTACTCGAGCTCCACTTGAGCGGCAGGCGCAGTATAAAAACGCGATCTGCTTCTCTCCTCTCATTTTTGCTCGGGTTTAGGGTTTTTGAGAGAGAGGGAACGCCGATCTTAGAGAGAGAAGAAGGGAGAACGAGACCCAGGAGCCCGAATCTATCCGTGAGCCAGTTATAAATGTGAAAGCCCGCGACAAGGCAAGTGTACCTTGGACGTTAGTTTTCATTTTTACCGTTTATTTTGCTTTAAAGTGGACGAAAATGATGTTAATGCATGTTTAGAGTAAATGAAGTATATTTCCTTCAATTAATCGGATAGATTTCATGTTTGTTCATGTTTATGGAAGTATTTGGCTCCGATTTTATGCATGAGCATGTGTTACATGTTTATTTTGACATTGAAAGAACATGGCCAAACCCTAACTCGAAATTTTAGGGATTTATGGTTTAAATGCATGATTGAGTATATATATTATAGCTTTGATTTCATGAAATAAGACTTGTGTAGTGATCGATTTAAGTCCGAAGGTTTTTACGAAGCGCTAAGTACGAAAATGAAGAGGTTTTGATGAGTTTTAATCATAGCTTCTGTTATATAAAAGTTAATTGACATCGATGTGCAACTTTCAGTATAATTTATTTTCAAAAATATGAACAAACTTATACCGACGAAATTTCCATGTGGATTTAAAGAAGTGCTGAAATTGTGTTGTGAAAGTTTGATTTCAAAAATGAGATTTTCGATAAAGAGATGATTTCCGTTACAGTTATTTTGGGACCCGAGACTGATTACAGTCCAGGTATGTTCTTGGGTGAGGCTTTAGAACATACGGTGGTAATCGAGGATAACTCTGTCCATGGAGCGATTCATGGTCCGCCCAGTCCACAAGGACGTTAAACCAGGAGGGACATAGGCCGACCTTCGGGTGGCACATAGTACAGATATCCCTTGAGATGGGATATATATGACATGATATGACATGATAGGCCTTGGATTGTGTGGACTGAGCACAATCTATCCTCAATTATTCGCCCCTTTCGCTAGTAGGGTACACTGGCAGGGTCTAAAATTGTTAAGATATGTCACAATAAAAGATGAAAATGTATTGTACAGTAAAAATATGATAGAGTATCATCTGATGAAAAGATGATAATGAATCGTATATAGTGAAAAGATGACAGTGAACAGTATAGAGTATTGTTTTCAGTTTTACCATGCATCAGTAAAGTTTATAGTTATTATTTTACAGTTTATAGTGTAATGATTTATGAAGTATGAGATTTAATATCGTTATAGTATGTCTTTACTGTTTTCTTTTAGATGATGATTAATTAAACATTCTGATTCTGCATGGTTATATGATCGTTTTGGCATAACTGTTTTACAGTTCATATGCATGTACATTGCTGGTCCTCGCCTCACTGTTTTAGTATTTTTTTCCCTTCAGATGAGACAGTAGAGCTACTGCCTGATGAAAAAGAGTAAACAAAGAGGAGTTGCTTGAAAACTTTTGAGGACCACCGCATACTGGAACCATTTTGAAAGAACCTGTTGATGTAAAGGCTTGACTGGAAATGTGATTTTTGTATACTAATCTTATGTTTATGGATGCTTTAGAACATGTGAATTTTGTATAGAAAGCATATGATTTGTATGATAGTGAAAGAGAAAAAGTTATGCTTCTACAGGTTATTAGTTTACTTTCGCTATATACTCTAGATTTACTGTGCAGGTCCTAGATGGCATCTCGTTATTAAACTGTTAGAGTGGTAAATATTTTTATAAATTTGTGCCATGGATGGCACATGTGATCCTGTGAATGTTTGTTGTAGGAATTATAAATGATGGATAGTTGTGTGCTTGTTATGGATGATTATATAAGGTTGTATTTTTGGGTTTTTCATCCTATTACAAAGGAGACTTTGCCAAAATTTCTACAGGAGTGTTGCCTTATGTTTTAGACTGTTGATGGTATTGCTGTTTTGACGGAAGCTTTTGAGGATAAAAAAAAAATTCATTCCGTCATAATTGGTATCAGAGAATTGAGATGCCTTAAAAATTGATCGATCAAAAGCAGAAGCTTTTGAGGACAAAAAAAAAAAAAAAAACTCTGTTCCGTCACAGAATGAATAAGGAAAAGGCCTTAGGACTTTGATTGACTTATTTTGTAGAGGGGTTAAGTTTGATTAAGTTGGGATTGAGGTCAAGTTTCAGTAATTTCGAGTTAAGATTTGAGATTTCTACAATTCTGTCTAAAGCCTAAGATTGATTGAATGATTTTGGGTTAAAACTTTAAGTTAATTAGTTAATGTGATTAAAGTTTGGGACATGATTAAGATATAATAGAACTTGAAGCCTAGTGTGGCAGGTAAAATTAAGATGATCAAAGTAGCGCAATAAAAGCGTATGGGCCTTCATATTGGGATATAAGATTTGAATTAAGAATTGATATGGAAAATTTCAGAAAAACTCCCTATCTAATTAAGAATGGAGATAGGGACAGAAGTATGTAAATTTTGAGGACGAAATTTTTTTTAAGGAGGATAAAATATAAGGATTAAGATTTCATAAATTATAATTTGGTAAGCTAAATTAAATTATGTAAAATTAAGATCAATAAAAGGTAAAAACCCAGAAACCAGGAACTCACACCGAAATACG
>JAODPA010067372.1:0-10592 GCA_025585075.1 Nepenthes mirabilis | reverse complement strand
ATATATATTTAAATAAAAAAATAATATTTGAACCCGTATTGTTGCGTCCTCGAATCTTTACTCTGATCAGAATGAGCATCTGACAGCAATACCAATACATGTTCACACGAAAGGGAGAAAGAGAGAGTGCGCGGACTAATATACAAGTTATTCTTTTACGTGAAAAGCCTTCTCTTGAATGAGAAGGAAAAACTACAAGACTTTTGTCTAAAAATTGTTTTACTATATTGAGTTTTGGTTACAGGAGGCTCTCAAATACAAGAGGTTGAGGACTTAGTGTATGAAAACTCAAAGAGTCACTCTTACAACACTAACCTTTCTTCTCTTTCTCTTACTTTCTTTGTTATTTCTCTATTACAGGTAGCAGGAGTAAATATTGGGGATCCTTTACTTGGTAAGTAGTTAATATATTTATAATGGTTGAGCATTCCATTGAGAGTTGACCACGTGGGGTTTTCGTGTACAGTGGACCCTGCCACCAACAGCACTAACCCCTCCTGCCGTGCTAGGAAGTTGGCGTGCATGCCCACATTGTGTGACGTCTCCTCTATAGGGCCGTGTGCTTTGCTGGCCATCATACTTCTTGCAATTTGATAGGTCAGCCACGAAATTCCTAGCACGCCGATTTTGCAGGTGAGGTAGTGCTCGAGGCCCATCACGAGTCCACGGGCTATGATGGACTTCAAACCCACTGTGCTTCGTGGGCTAGTCCTGGCGCGTGAACTTCTTGAGTCTTTGGGGCATCTTGGCCCAGCTCCTGGGAGTCAGAGCTTCTAATGTAGGCCTTGGGTATCAGTACCTATCCATAGCCCCCATGCTAAAGGTTCGAGAATTTCAACCTTTGGTATGTTTGCTATCCGCGGAAACATTTTAGTTGTCAATCGTAAGAGTTCTTTGTGGAATTCTGTCCGAGTCCTTTGCTCTTTGCGAACGTCCGCATCCAATCTCGGAACCAAAATGCCTGAGAGCTTGCTAAAACTTGCGTCTTGCTCAAAACATCCACGGGATTTTTGGGTCTACTGTCTAACCATAACATTTGAGGACCCTTTGGTCCTTTTGGGCGCTGCTAGGTGTTCATAAATGATCGTCATCTTCGCATGCCAGCCCGAGGCCCAAAGAAATCCTCTGATCATTCTAGCCTTGACACAGTTACGCCTGAGTGCGTTGAAGCACGCTCGCATCCATGAATCCCCTCTAGGGTCGAGAGCTTGGCCAGCGCCGCCATTTCTTCCATTAAAGTGTATTGAGTGTGCAATTAAGGGGATTGACATTGCCTTATAAATTGAGGACCCACTATTTCTGGGAGCGTATGGAGAACTGACATGTGGTTAGGGTAATGATGGGCGCGCTTTCTTGAATTTTAAAGCCTTTTCAGCAGTTTCAAATACGGTTTCTTGCCTTCATTCCAGCCTACTTCCCACTTTGCCTTCCAAAATTTTTCAAGTCCTCTGAACACTTTCTAGCACTTCGCCGTTGTGCACAGTCCATCTTCCTCAGCATTTTTCTTCAAGCATTAATGACACAAGGAGTGAAGGATATTGTGTCTTCCTTGTCTTTGGAGAGCCACGAGGCCATTCTAGTTAAGTACGACATACCTAATACGATGGCCATGGTGGTTCCTGAGCCTACTGATAGGGCGTGTAGCCCACCTGATGACTTTATCACTGTATACGAAGTCCACCTTAAGAGTGGGCTTTGCTTCCTAGTTCCTATGAAATTATATATTATTATGAGGGCCCTTGGGGTACCGTTCATAAGGTTACAACCCAATGCCATTAGGTATCTCGTTTTACTTTACGTTTTTGTTTACTGCCACAAGAAAGTTTTTAAGCTTGCTGTGGTAAGGGTTATGTTTCGCTTCACCCATAACCTGGACTGGATTGTTATGACACCATGTCCTGAGTTCACCGTATGAGCGGTGAGAACCCTGATTCCACCAAGATGTGAAAAGATAAGTTTTTCTTTTTAACGGTCCAAGAAAATTGGGCCGTTCACAACACTTGGGGGAATGTGGTTGAGGAGCACTGCTCGGACGCCTCCAGAGTGGAGAGGGATGCCGCCAAGGAGGTCAGAGATTTGGTGATGGCCAACCTTGGTGGCTTTGACGAGAATAAGAGGAACATCTGACTGAGACTCGAGAACTTGGCGAAAGCCAAGTAGGATACTCAGTCGAGGACTCTGGCGCTGCTGCAATTTCTCAGAAGAAGAAGAGGAAATTGAGGTAAAAAGAGGCGACTCTGAGGATCGATGAGCCAGCTAAGTGCCCAAAGAAAAGTCACCGAACTAAGACTTCAAAGAGACCGGCAGCCATTATTAAGCAGTCATTGTCCGATGATGACACTGCTATGATAGCACCTCTCATCAGGAGGTCGGGACCCCCGTTGGCGGATCTCGTTTGAGACTCTTTTGGCGTCAGACCTTCAGCCATTGCCGAGTCATCCGGGTAGCTTTCTGAGCTTGTGGAGCAGGCTATCACTCAGCCTATCCTCGAGGAGCCAATTCCTGACATCCCTTTCGGATTCTCTGGTGAGATCTCAGACTAGATGGATATTCCATCCGAGGACGCTATTGCGGAACAGATTGCAAGGGAGGTTGAGGTGACGCGGACCGATGAAGTAGTGGTGATGACGGTGACAATTGTTGACACCGCTGAGGCTGTTGAGAGTCAGGTCGTTAAGATGCTTGCAGCGGAGTCTGTTGAGCCCCCTTGCCTAACCATCCAAATCAATAGTCCAGTGATGATGCCGTCTGCAGCCTCAGAGGATCCTCTAGTCGAGGATGGTGCGAGGACATCACTTGCTGTTGGAGCTGAACCTGCCACTGAGGATCACCACGAAGCGGCAGAGCCCCTGGCCTTCGACGATGCCTCCGACCCGCCCGAGTTTAGAGCTGACGATTCTGTGGTTCAGGAGACCATGACCACAAAAACCAGAGATCCAGAAGCTCTCAAAGGGGAGGGCAGTGCCGGGAGTTCCCTTGTCACTAAGGTATTCCTCTTTCCTCCCTTTGGCTTTGTTTCCCTCTGTCGGTGTCCTACTGATTTGTTTGCATTCGCAACTTCAGGACATGGTCCGCAGCTTTGGCGCAATCATCAATGAGGCTTGCTAGGTTTGCATAGAACTTGAGGCTTATAGGTCTTTGGGGGTACATGTCGAAATCTTAGAGCTCAAGCTTGCCGAAGCCAAGAGCAGCATTTCTATCTTGGAGGGCCAGCTCAATGAACAAGAGGAGTTGCACGTTGCACACCGTGGGAGAAATCTCTTGCTGGAGCAGGAACTCAGGACCTCATTGAAGCCTGAAGACATCGCATCTGCCCTGGAGCGCAAGTACTGGGACGCCATCCACATTTGCCGCCGAGTCATGAAGCTCCTGGTTCCAAGGTTCCCAGTTGCCCTCTTCGACCTGAGGAACTCCAGCGCTAAGCGCAAGGGTGATCTGTTTGGCCTCTCTACCCCTTGGAGGTCTTCTGGGACTTCGCAAGCAGCGCTGTCCGGACAACTAGAGTCTTCTGGACAGCCTGGATCCTCGATGCGAGTGAGGCCTTCAGCCTCTTAGTTTGTTTTGTTGTACATGTCCATTTTTATTTATTATTTTTTTTACACATGCGTACTATTGTACATATATCGGCTCTATGAATAAAATCCTAGTCATTTTAGTGTAAATGCCTTGTTTGTCTTTGTGGTTCTCTCTTGTCTTGCCGTTAAAGAACTTAGTCTTATACTAGCCTAGTGTCTAAACCTTTTGACTGTCTTAAACCGAAGATGCTACCTCTAGGGTGGCTGCAAGTTTGTCGTTTTTAAGCCCCCTAAGTTTTTAATTCAACCTCTAGAATTATTTGATTTCGTGCCAAGTTTTAAATCCGCCCTTTGGGGCTGCTCGTCCTCATGCGATTTTCAATACGACCTCTTACGCCGCTCAGATATAGCCAAATTTTTTGTACAACCTCATAGGCAGCTCAGACATATCGAGTTTTTCATACGACCTCTTGCGTCGCTTGGATATAACTAAGGTTTTAGAATAAGTTAAAGGAATCCTATCCACTTGACTTAGGGGCAGCCTGAGCCTCATTACTTTTTGAGATGGTGTACGTGATCACCCCATGGAATGCAAAATGGTAATTTGAATGAAAACTGTCATTTTATTAAAGAAATGCTGTACAAGTAAGTTATACTAACGATATACATGTGCCCTTTACAATCTTATTGATAATATTTCTTGAGGTGAGTAGCGTTTCATGTTCGTGGGACAAGCCTTCTCTCTTGGGTGTGTAACTTGTACGTTCCATTTTGTAGGATGGTCGACACTAGGAACGGTCCTTTCCAATTTAGGAAGAGCTTGTTCGAACCGGTATTTTTTTCGGTGGCCTTAATGCTTCTCAGCACCAAGTCCCCCACCTCAAATTAGCGTGCTTTCACCCTCTTATTGTTATACCGGATAACCCTTTACTGGAATATCATAGTCTGCTGCCTTGTTATGTCTCAGACTTTCTCAAGAAGATTGAGGTTCTCCCGGATTCTCTGTACATTATTGAACGAATCAAAGATTTTCACACGAAAGCTTGGTAGCCCTACTTTGATTGGGATGACTGCCTCGATCCCGTAACACAGGCTAAAAGGGGTCTCTCACATTGGCTCCCTCAAAGTCATTCTATAAGACCATAGCAATGATGGTAGCTCTTTAACCCATGAGCTCCCGGCGTGCTTCAACTTCGTTTTTAGTTCGTGGAGTATTGTACGGTTCATGATCTTCACTTGGTTGTTGCATTACGGGTATACGACTTATGTATGTAGCAACCGTATCCCCAAGTTGGTGCAATACTTGGTGAACCTTTTTTCTGAGAATTGGGTCCCGTTATCAATCACAATGCATTCTGGGATCCCAAACCTGCATACAATGCTCAGCCGAATGAAGTTTGTTGTGTTCCGCTCGATTATGTGAGCCAATGGTATGGCCTCTACCCATTTTGTGAAATAGTCGATTCCAACGATCAAGAACTTCCTTTATCCAGATGTTATTGGCAGTGGCCCAAGTATGTCCAACCCCCATTGCGCGAAGGGCCAAGGTGATTGGAGAGTTCTAAGTTTCATGAGCGGCTGGTGGGAAAGATTGCCGTGAACATGACAATTTTTACATTTTCATACGAAGTCCATGGCATCATACTTCATAGTTGGCCAATAGTATCTTTACCTCATTAGCTTGAATGCGAGGTTCTTACCCCTAATGTGGGATTCACAAATTTCGAGGTGTACCTCTTCGAGGGCGTAATCAACCTCTTTTGGGGTAAGGCGCCTCAAGTAGGGGGTAGAGAATCCTCGACGGTACAGTCGACCGTCCATGATAGTTTACCACCCGGCCGATTTCTTCACCTTCTTGGCCTCTTCTGCATTATTGAGCAGTGTCCTGTCAGACAAATACCTTAGGTAGGGGATCATTCAGTTGCTGGCCTCGAATATTTATATCCCTTCTGTCTCGGAGTCTTCCACGCTGGGTTTGTTGAGGACCTCATGCATTCCTCGGGCATATTGTTCAGGGTCTCCGAAAACTGCCGCTTTTGCAAGTTAGTTTGCCTTTTCATTTTTCTCCCACGGTATGTGGATCATTTTTACCCTCTCAGAGTTTGATATAAGCCTCCGGACCTTTGAGAGGTATTTGAATAGCTGTGGGCTATTTGCCTCGAAATTTCCCTTGACTTGGTTAATGACTAACTCTGAGTCACTGTAGGCAATCAGGGCTTTCGCTAAACACCCCTTTGCCAATCGCAATCATGCAAGTAAGGCCTCGTACTCCGCCACATTGTTGGTTACTGGGAATCTGAGGACCATTGAGTATTTTATTTTTGACCCTTTAGGCGTCCTTAGTATAACGCCAGCCCTACAACTATCCTTCATCGATGAGCCGTCTACATACAAAGTCCATGTCGCTAGGCTGTGTTAGTCCTCGGCGTCAGAAATGATCAAGGAGTCCTGAGTTGCTATCGTGGTTTTGAGGATAAAGTCTGTTAGGGCTTGACATTTTAAGGCAGGTTGCGGATGAAACTTTATGTCAAACTCACTCAACTCAATGGCCCACTTGACTAACTATCTCGATATTTTCATCCTCTGCAGAATCAATCTTAAGAGCTGATTGGTCAGGACAACTATTTTGTGTACCTGAAAGTGCGGTCTCAGTTTCCGAGTGGAATACATGAGCGCCAGAGCCATCTTCTTTGCGTACGAGTACCTTATCTCAGCGTCAGCTAAGATTTTACTGATGTAGTATACGGGCTGCTACCTACCGTTCTGCTGACTTACCAAGGTTGAGCTTAAGGCTTTATCTAAAACCAAAAGGTAAAAGTACAACTTATTGCCTGTCCGGGGAGAATTTAACAAAGGTGGGTTTGATAAGTACTCTTTAAGTCCTCAGAAGGCCTTTTCGCAATCAACTGTTCGTTGAAAGCCGTTATCCTTTGTCCCTCTCAGGGCTTTGAATAACGCTAAATACTTCTTGGCAGACTTGGTTAAGAAGCGTGACAACGCTGCTAATGTTCCCGTGAACTTCTGAAATTCTTTCACTGTCCGAGGGGATTTCATGTCGAGGATGGCTTTGATCTTTTTTGGATTTGTTTCAATCCCTCGGTATGAAACAATGTAGTCTATGAATTTTTCAGACGTCATTCCAAATATGCACTTGATTGGGTAAAGTTTCATCTGGTACGTTCTCAGGATGTTGAAGGTCTCGTCCAAATCTTGGATATGGTGGTTGGTTATTTTACTTTTGATGAGCATGTCATCCACATAGACCTCCACGTTTTTTCCGATCTGACTTTCAAATATTTATTCACGAGTCTCTGATAAGTAGCACCCATATTTTTAGGCCGAAGGGTATAACTTTGTAACAATATGTCCCTTGGTCCGTCATGAATGACGTGTACTCGTTTTCGAGACTCATCTTTATTTGGTTGTAACCCGAATACACGTCCATGAAATTTAAAAGCTTGTGGCTCGACGTTGAGTCTACCAACGAATTGATCCTCGGGAGTGGGAAGTGTCATTTGGTCATGATTTATTGACATCTGTGAAATCCATGCACATTCTCCACTGCCCGTTATTGTTCTTGACCATCACAATGTTGGATAGCCAGTCGGAGTAGTACACCTCCCTTATGAATCCAGCGTCTAGAAGCTTCTTTACTTCCTCTCGGATCACCACCAGCTTCTTAACCGAATAGTTTCTCCTCTTCTGCCTAACGAGCTTATGACCTAGATCTAGATTCAACTTGTGGACCATTACTTCAACTGATATCCTTGACATGTCACCCGGAGTCCAAGCAAAGACGTTTGAGTTTTTTCATAGAAAACTAACAAGCTAGTCTCAGAAAGTTTGGGGCAGAGAACTTTCTATCTGGATGGTCTTTTCTAGATCTCTGGGATCCAGAGGGACTCGATCGATGGCTTCCCTGGACTCGGCTTATTGCAATGTCGTCTCATCACGAAAATCTAAGTCTTCTATGGGCTGAGGAAGAGGAGTTTAGGTGATTTGGGACATGTAGCATGTCCGTCAGGCAACCTGATCCCCGAGGACTTTTTCAATCCCATATGGTGTTGAAAACTTCATCTTTAAATGTGGGATCGAGGTCACAACCTTGAAGACAGCCAGGCAAGGGTGTCTGAGGACCGTGTTGTAGACTAAGAGCAAGTCCACTACCAGGAAGGAAAGGGTCTTTGACGATGTCCTCGGATGTGTCCCTAGCATGACCTCAAGCTGGACGACTCCCTGTGCCGATACTGGCTCATTGTCCAGTACATAGAAGGGTCCTTCAATTGTGGTCATTTAGCTTCTTTTGAGCCCTAATTTGAAGAAAGCTTCAAGATATAAAATGTTACGCTAGCTTATATTATCAATAAATACTCGTTTCATCTGATAGTCTAAGCTACTGTCAGAAATGAAGGTTGTTATAACTAAGGGGTGGAGATCATGTAAAATGGGAGATGTTACATGGGCCATATCTTTGTTACAAAAACTAATGACCTCATCCCTAGATTTTATCCTAGGCTTCTTGTTCTTCTTAGCAGTGTCCTCTTGAGTGCCTCCGCTGTCCGGGCGAGTGGAGATCATGTTAACCACCCCCACAACTACTCTGCCTCTTGGTTGGTCTGCCTCACCTGTCTCTGTTGCTCCAGACGACTGCCCAGGTCTTTGTAGGAAGTGGTTGAGATGACCTCTCTTGATGAGCTCCTCGATCTCCTACTATAATGTCCTGTAGTCCTCGGTATCGTGGCCTCTACAACGGTGGTAGTGACAGTATTTAGATTAGTCACCATCTTCTAGATTTTTCAGCACCTTGGGCCATTTCAAAAACTTCTCATCCCGAATCTACATCAAGATGTTGGTACGCGAGTCATTCAAGGGAGTAAGGTTGATGGGCCTGTACTCCCTATGGACGTTCTACTTGGACTTCTTCTACTTTCTGGGTGCCTGAAAGTCTTGTTGGCCTTCGTGCCTCCTTTTTCCGTCTATTGTCCTTAGGGGAGGACTTCCGCCTGGACGGGTTTCTTCGCATCATTCGCTTCTTCGGCCACAATATAAACTCTTGCTATACACTCAACCTCCCTAAACGTTTGCAGGCCCTTGTGTATGAGGTGCTTGAAGAAGCTATCTCCCTCCAGTGCAGACAGAAATACTGTCAGCTTGACTCCATCAGCCAGTTTCGGGATCTGCCTGGTCTTGGATATGAAGCGTGATAGGAAACTCTTCAAACTCTCCCTGGTGCCTTGCTTTATGTGAGCAATGTGACATGGTTGCTTCTCGATCCATCCAGCTGGAAGCAAACTGGGAGAGGAAGGCTTCTGCCAGCTAATTGAAGGAGCGGATAGTGTCCATGAGCATCCCGTAGAACTAGATCCTTGCATCTTCCTTGAGCGTCAAGAGGAAGTACCGACATATTGTGGTTTCACCTAACCTTTGAAGGCTTAGATACTCGCGAAAGTGATCCAAATGGTCCATTGGATCTGCAATTCCGTCATACTCGTCGAGGTTTGGCATTTTAAACTTCGGGGGAAGTGGCCTTGCCTTGATCTCCGTTGTAAACGGCGATCTGCGAAAATCAGCAACTCCTCCCTCAGTGTCACCAAAAACATAGCAAAATACCTAGTCGAGTTTAGCCTCCACCTGAGGTGATGCTGCCATTTTCTTCTCGTTGAGAAAAGTCATCAACTCGTAGGAGTCTTACGTAGCTTGCTGCCCCCGACGGCTTCTAGTCTTCAGGGGGGCATCTTCTATCGGGGCTGCGTCCTGAGCAGCGCGTTCTTGGACCTCACGATCACAATGAGGGTTTCGCCTTTCTCGGGTTTCCTCCTGTATCCAAGGGCTTAGGCACCCTTGGAGATGCGATAGAGCCCTGCTACTCGAGGCAACCTACATCTAAGGGTCCTCATGCTGAGTAGCTTGCATATTGGGGTGTTTCTTCCCCTTTATCTTCCTTTGGGACGTCGCGATTTGGGAGGTCTTAGATGGCGCCTGCTTCGCCATGCGGCCATTTATATGCAAAGGTTTTGGATGGCCCTGGACATGTTGTCCATTTTTAGAGCCAGCGCTCTTACGTAAGGATCAGGATGATCCTCTACTCTGGCACAGTGAGTAGAGCCGTTATTGCCCGAGCACTCCTCTCGGACAGGAGCACTGGTCTGTCCTCTGGTGTTTATCATTTTGTGTAAGGGATCAAGTGTTTAAAAGGAAATGACGGCCTTTTCGTCACAATTCTCACAGACGGCGCTAAATGTTGTGTCCTCAGATCCTTACTTTGACCAGGATGAGGATCCAACAATAATACCAATACTTGTTCGCTCGAAATGAAGAAAGAGAGAGTACGCGAACTGATACACGAGTTATTTTTATGTGACAAATCTTCTCTTGAATGAAAAAGAAAAACCACGAGACTTTTATCCGAGAACTATTTTAGTATGCTGAGTTTTGGTTATAGGAGGCTCTTAAGTATAAGAGATGAGAACTTAGTGTATAGAAACTCAAAGAGTCACTCTTACAACACTAACCCTTTTTCTCTTTCTCTCTCTTTCTTTGTTCTCTCTCTATTACAGGTAGTATGAGTAAATGATGGGGATCCTTTACTTGGTAAACGGTTATTATATTTATAGTGGTTGAGCTTCCCATTGAGAGTTAACAACGTGGAGTTTGCATGTATAGGGAACACTGCCACCAACTCTACCAATCCCTCCTGCCGTGCCAGGAAAGTGGTGTGTACGCTCGTCTGGTGTGAGTCTTTTCTGCAGGGCCGCGTGCTCTACTGACCATCATACTTCTTGCAATTTGACAGGTCAGCCACCAAATCTCTGGTACGTTAATTTTGTAGGTAAAGCGGCGCCTGAGGTCCATCACAAGTCCATGGGTCATGATGGACTTTAAGCCCACTGTGCTTCCTGGGCTAGTCTTGGCGCCTGAACTTCTTAGGCCTCTGGGGCATTTTAGCCCAACTCCTGAGAGTTGAGGCTTCTAATGTGAGTCTTAGATATCAATACTCATCACGTATATAAAAAGGAATATATAAATAACTCATCTATTACTTTTAAATAGTAATATATTAATATAAAATTACCAAAA